>BQNB010102095.1:1098-24325 GCA_026074375.1 Tanacetum coccineum
AATGCTTGTTGCTATCTAGAGAGACATGTTTGGAAGTCGCAATATCATCGCAAAACATGTCACTGAAATAACGTCTTTTATATGTGTGTCGCAAAATACGTCGCTGGTTAACTTCGTAGTTGTATCATGTCTCAAAGTTAGTCAGCTACATACAAAGCACGCCAAAATTTGACGATTTTTGTTTACCGATTGTTATTTATGCGTTTTCTTGATTTTATGAATAAACACCATATAGTTTTTACCATTTTAACACAAAAGTTTAAAAAATAAACTATACAAATAAAAAATACAAAAATTTCATATATGAAAAAAGTTTCAAAATAAATAAAAAATTATCAAAACATCTCCCTCCCTATCTTCTCTCACAACATCACAGGTACGATTTCCAATTATCTTCTCTCATCACTCTCTAATTATCTAATTACGATCTTCAATTATCTTCGCAGCTTAGGTATGAATCAAACATCACTCTCTCCATCTCAGGTCACATAATTACAGTGCAATTTTCCGAAAATCAAGGTACCATCGCTATATGAAAGTTTATTTTAGCTTATATTAGCTTATATTAGCTTATTTTAGCCTGATTTTAACTTATTTATGATGCTTATGCAATTGAGATGTGATTTTAACTTGTTTAATCGAGATGTGAGTTTAATCGAGATTTTATCATAATTGAGATGTGAGTTTAATCGAGATTTTATCATAATTGAGATATGATTTTAACTGGATTTTTATGTAGTAGACCAATTGTTCGACGAAACGTCTCACTAGAAAATTTTTATTTTGTTTTTACTTACTGAGAAAATTGTTGTTGAATATTCAAGTGTTGTTGTTACTTATTAAGCAAGTGTTACTTTACATCTGCTAAATGTGTCATACTTTTTGTTAATGAAGGAAAAATATATGGAAAAGTATGAAGCAGAGGACTTTCTCGATAAAAAGTCAGGAAACATAGCAAACACGTATATCAGATGGGCATACCATGTTGGCTCAAAGAAAGGGAAGTTTTATGGTCTTCCATCGGGGTTTGATAGGTATATTTTTGAGCATATTGTTGATTCAATTGGCCCGACTTCACAAAACCATGAAATGGTTCAGTTACGTGAGATGCTGTGCTGGACTGCCAAAAGATCCAATATGATCTTCTAAAAGTGGAGCAGGAACGTATGAAAGCAACACAGGAAGCACACACAGAGAATATTGACCAGGTTGTTAAATCTCAGAGTTCGCTAGAGGATGATTTAAAGGTGATTCAAAGTGCTACTCAAAAAGTTCTAGATTTGCTTCAACGCTGCCATCCTGCTGTGTAGATGCTTAGTTCGATTTAAAGGCAATTCAGGTAGCAATGTTGATAAGAAGTAGCAGGTTTATACTCTTTGGTTAAATTTACAAGTAGCAGATTTACAATATTTGGCAGCCTTTTAATACTTATTGTTGAAGTAGCAGTTTTACGGTTTAAATGACACCTTATGTATGACTTGAAACTTATCATTGTTTGTTATACTATATACTTTACTGAATCATTGTGTCCTTTGAGGAAGTTATTATGTTTCATTTGTATTATTTTAAATTGTTGGAGCTTAATAAAGTGACATGTGTAGTGCAATATAGAACCCACCATGTTCAAACGAGAAAGTTTTGCGACAACAAACACCGAATCTACCACATTTGATAAAAGAAATTGCGACGTTAAGCGACGTCTAATGAGAAAAAGCGACGTAATTAGCGTCTGGAATAGCGATGGATATGGATTTTTGGGATAGAACTCGCGACAGCTAGCGACTTCGTGAAGCAAGTGAAAATCCGTCGCAATGTTTTTTGCGACATCATTTCCAGTCGCTACGAGCGACAACTTGTTTGTCAGTATTGATGACGCTAATTTTTTGCGACGTAGTTTGATGTGACGCACAATCTGCGACATTTTAACACTGACATGTACCTACCCATCGCAAAATCTGACGCAATGATAAAATCCGTCGCTAAAGGACGAAATTCTTGTAGTGAATACTTGACAAGTCTTTCTTATCGCATGTGGTAGCTTGACCTTAAAACTTAAAAGTATTTGTCAAATTTATAATGGATGTTTCCTCTTCTACTACGCTCTAACTTTTGATTTAGTTTCGTGTTTTTCCTCAAAGAATAAATACATTCATATTAACTACAAAATGAAAACTCAAAGTTACTGAAAACAACTAATAGAGAATGATGAAAGTAGTTGATAAAAGATCATATGTTGAACATAAAACAGAAACCATAACTGTAAACTGTTATAATCTTTTGTGTCACTCATTATAGTATATGTTAGGCATGCAAGCAGGGATAAGAAATGGTTAGAACTTAAGAGTTAGAACTACGTCTAGAGAGATTCGTTCTTGATTATCATTATGGCAATATTATACCATGAACATTGCAGATGTACAATGAGGTAACCGTACTAGATAACTAGAGGTGGAAATCGAAGGGTTGAGGCATGGCTCAAATGTAAGAATTTTTGTACACATTTCAATTAGATTGACTGAAATACTATTATCCGTAGTTTTAACCAATTTTATGGCTAAATAGTTCCATATGATTCCAAAAGTATATCATTTCAATAATTCTTTAGTACTAGATAACTAGACGTGGACCGATGTTGTCCTTTTATCTTCTGACTGATTTGACGTATTTACAGTTTTTTTAACTGTTTCGTAAGCGAACCCTAACCGTTGATCGCGTGAGTGGCCTACACGTGTCATCATCTAGCTGTGGGTAGATATAAATACACCGAGGGTATAAATACCCCCTCCTATTTTTACTGTTTCCTTTTCCACAACTTTGCTTTCCACCATTGTTGATTTCTTCAAGCTTTTCATCTTTATCATACGTCCGCATCTCGTTTTCCTCTTTTTTAAGGTTCTTCAAAATTTTAGGTTTGCATTTTTCCTCGTTCATCATTCCCAATGGCTAACTTTGCTGCTAAATATTCTATTATGACCCAAGAAATGGTAGATAGATTTTGTGATAGCTTTTATATCCCGGCTGAGGTTCATCCCACTGCTCCAGGGGGTGATAAAACCATTACCCAATTTCGAGTCGGCAAAGTAGGTGTATATAGTAGGCTCTTTGATGTTTGTGGCTATAGGATTCCGTTTACAAATTTTTTTATGGCCGTTCTCAAATACTTCCGTGTGCATATTTCTCAATTGTCGCCTTTTGGCGCGGCCCGGGTGTCTCATTTTGAGGTTCTAACGCGTGTACTTGACCTTTCACCCTCAGTGACCGTGTTTCGCGCTTTCTACACCCGTACGTATAGCGATGGGTTGTTTTCCTTTGCTAAACGTTCTACTTCGGCTCCGTCTTGTTTTCCAAAACCCCCGGATTCCATAAAAAATTGGGCGGACCATTTTTTCTGGGTTGACTCTTGCGTATTTCCCATTTCCGTCCCTTTATATACGGGAGGTGTCTTAGAAAAGGATTCGGCTCCCCATCTTACTGCTCGTCAAGAGCAAACAGTTAAACTTCTTGAAAGCCATAAGACTCCTTTCCGCCGGTATCCGGAGTGCTTCTTATGCTTTGTGGGTTTGAGCCCGTATTATCCTTTTGACGAAAATTCTTATCCGGACTTTGAGTGTCCTGACGGAACGGGTGGGTGTTATTTCCTTTTAGTAGTGGTACTTTTATATTATAAAACCTGATTATCTGATGTTTATTTTGCAGATATGGGCTTGTTGGATTTTATCAAGACTGTTGACCCTCAGAAGGTCCAGGCGATGGAGGTTCAGAAGGGAGATGATCAGGTGAAGTTGCTAGAGAGTACCCAACATTGCTTCATGCCTCTGGTGATTCCTGCGGCTGGGGGTAGTAGTTCTGCTGCAGTCGTAGAGATCCCTGCTCTGACTGAGGGAGGGCAGGAAGATGTTACTGAAGAGGACGCTTATCTAGAATTAGCGGACTCGGATGAGGGTACGGTTATGGTGAGGCAGAGTGAGGTGGACGGTAGTTAGGGAGCCCCCAAGTACAATAAGTTAAGAGATAAGGTTGCAGAAGCAGAGCGATGTTCTTCCTGTTAAAAAGTTGAGGACAGATCACCCTGCCTTTGCTTCCGGTGGTGGTGGTAAAACTCTTGCCGGTCTGGAATAGAGTAGGCCGGCAGGTTCTCGTTTGCCGGACCGGGAACAATTTGTTTTTCCCTCTGTTGCTCCTCCTTCTTAGGAGAGCGAAGGTTTTTTGGATTCTTCTGCCCGAACGAACCTCCAGATCTGTACTACTGTGGAGAGGTATATATACACCCTTTTGCCAACTGAGTTTCTGAACCCTTTCTTAACATCAATTTTTATTTGTCTTTACAGCTCTAGTGTTTTGGCTGTTCCGGTAGATACTATTGCTGCTGCCATAACTTCCACCGGGGCTGCTGCGACTACTAAATTGGCAACGGATGTTAATCCAGACTTGGTCTCTGGTCCTTTCCCATCCTGGAGGAGTCGGAAGGGTCTGTGACTCTTTTTATTGCCTCTATCTTGGACCCTCGAGGCGAAGCGCTGGTATGTCCCTAGGTGGAGCATTACCAATGATTCACTGCTAGACGATGGTTTTTCTTGCCGCACCTTAGTGGACCGTGTTGCTCCCCCTGCCTTCTTTTTTGCTCTCCGTAGTATGGACTACGACCAACTATACACGGAGTTTAACGTAGGGGCAGCGCGGCAAGTGTGTCTTGGGGCGGAGGTGAGGTCACGCGCGGAGCAAAGACTGAACTGGAGCTTAGGAATAAGCTCAGGGTTAAATATGCTGCTCGTGGTAGGTTACTGGAGGAGAAAGATTTAGAGATCCTGAAGCTGAAGTCTAAACTGGTGGAGAAGAAGGCGGAAGCCGCGGAGGTTATCCGCCTTCGTGATCAAGTTTTGTCATTGTCCGAGGAGAAGTCTGCTTTAACCGCGGAGGTGTCAGCGCTCAATATTATTGTTACTCAGAAAGATCATGACATCTCTTTGCTTAACTCTCGTGCCACTTCTCTCGCGTCTACCATGGACGATGCTAAGGTGACCTGTGCCGAGGCCAGGCACGAAATTACTTCCTTGGCGTCTGAGCGAGATAGGATCACCTCTGAGGTATGCCCGTACCTTTTATTCCGCATGTATTTGCTTATTTGTGTTTTTGTTAAGTGTTCTTGTTGTTGTAGGTTTCTTTTTTGCGTGCCGGTTTTCAGGATTTTAAGGAAAGGATGGAGGTTCAGCAGGAACAGCAAGCCCAGGAATTGTACAACTGTGTTGTCGAGCTTAAGGCACACGTAATGGATGTCTACGGCCGTCTGGAAGGGAAATTCTACCCCACCTATTTGACTACTTTGGTCGGAAGAAGGTGGCTCCTAACTCATGGGATACAGCTTGCTCTCCTCAAATGTTTGAAATCTCCTGAGTACCAAGGCACTCTGGGTCATGCTTTAGGTCAGGCTGTTGATTTTGGTATGCAGGAAAGCCTAGAAGCCGGTCATGAGCATGTGATTGCCAGAAGAAGTCTCTCCGCGGTTGATGCTTACAACCCGGATATGTTGACGCGGTTAAAGCCCTCGAGGATGTAGACTTCCCCTTGGTAAGTTTGTTGAAGTCTAAGAAGGATGCTAGGATAGATGAGGTTCTGGATAGCTTCCTACTGGACGGACCCATTGCTGGCCTTCCGGAAGCTGCTTATTTACAGCCATGCATTGAGCAACTTTCCATTCCTATTCACCATGCTAGTGATACGACGGCCCGTCTGGGGACGACTGCCATGTCTTTGCTTTGTATGGATCGTCCTATGCCCGTGCTGAGGGGGCCAAGAAGCATGTTGCGGCTCTCCGCCAACTGATGATGGATATAGTCTCTGCTCCTCTATCTTCCCAGACTTAGGTGGGTGAGGTTAGTACTTCCGTGGCCCATCTCTCCGTCAAGGATTATGATGAAGAAGACACGGATGAGGCCCTGGGAAGCGTCGTTGCCGTCCTTAAGTTTGAGACTTATCATTTTTAGCTTCATGTTTGTGTCGTGACCCTATGTGGTCTGTTATGGCGGCTAGTTGTATCCTGAACACTTTTTCGTTTCTCTTTTTGTATGCCGCGGCCGTGTGTGGCTATTTCTTTTTGTGGCTTGTAAGTAATATGAACGTGTGCTTTTTTACCGCGGCCGTATGTTGGCCTTTTTGTTGCGGTTTCTATCTTTAACACGTATATTGCTATCTTTTTATTATTACTGTTGTACGTTCGTAATAGATATTCTTATGAATATTTATGGGTTATTCTCCCAGTGTCGGGTTTGCAATACCTTTTACACACTTGAGCTAATTTTGAGGTTGCTCAACCTTTATTATATGTGATAATAAAATTGTGGAGCGTGGCTCCTTGCGTGCACATCTTAACAATTGATATAACTTTGCAAATCCAAAATAATTTTAGGACTTAAAACTTGTGAGGGTAGCTAATCCCCACTTTTTCATTAAGACTTAAAAGACATTACAAATAAAGGAAAAATAGAATTTATTTACCCTCCGGAGATCATACGTTGAATGGGGCGGGTGCTTACACTTTAAGTATATAACATTTTTAAGATTACAGATGTTCCACGTTCGTGGAAGTTCATTCCCTTTGCGATCTTTAAGCTTGTATGCTCCCTTTCCTAATGCTTCCGTGACTTCATACGATCCTTCCCATTTAGGCCCAAGTTTACCTCCGTTCGTGGCGTGGCTTGCGTCATTGTTACGGTAGACCATGTCCCCCGGTTTGAAGCTCGTACCGCGGACTTTGGAGTTGTAGTATTTTTCCATCTTAGCCTTGCTTTTCGCCTCTTGAATTGCTGCTTGCTCTCTTTTTTCCTCTATGAGGTCCAAATTTATTTCCAAAGCTTCGTCATTCCCTGTCAAGTCTACTTCCGCAGTCCGGAGTGTTGGCATGCCTATTTCCGCTGGTATGACTGCTTCCGTGCCGTATGTTAGTGAAAACGGTGTCTCTCCATTGCTTGATTTGATCATGGTGCGGTGTGCCCATAGGACGTGTGAGAGTTCTCCTATCCAATCCTTGCTTCTTTCATCCAATCGAGCTTTGATTCCTTCTCCCAAACTTCTGTTTGCTCTTTCGACCAAGCCATTTGTTTGTGGATGCTTCACAGAGGCGAAACACTGGCGGATACATAGTTTTTCACACCAGTCTTTGAATGGGTTGTCACGAAACTGTTTTCCATTATCCGATACAATCTCCCCTGGTAGTCCGAATCTGCAGACAATGTTGTCCCATACGAATTTCTTTACTTGATTACCCGTGATAGTCGCGACGGGCTTTGCCTCAATCCATTTGGTAAAGTAGTCAATGGCTACAATCAAAAACTTGACTTTACCTGGACCTTCTAGGAAAGGTCCGGCTATGTCGATCCCTCATTTATAGAATGGCCATAGAGACGTGATGGGGGTTAAGTTCTGTTGCGAATTTCATGGAATGAGGCGATCGACTTAGCAGTCATTTCATTCCCTTATTAGTTTCCGCGCGTCTGTGTGCATCGTTGGCCAGTAATATCCTGTTCGGATAGCCTTAGTGACCACTGATCTAGGACCGGAGTGCATGCTGCAAGATCCTTAGTGTATTTCTCTAAGAACGTAGTTTGCTTGAAGTGGTCCGACACACCGGAGCCATGGTCCCAAGAAAGATTTCTTGTATAAGGTTCCATTGATCACGGCATACCTGGATGCCTTGCGACGTATCGCCCTTGCTTTCTTTTTGTCTTTTGGAAGGATTTCCTTTGTGTGGTATTCACACATGGGTGTCATCCATGTGTGTCCTTCCTCCTCCACTATAGCGAGGACTTCCTTCTCATTTATAGACTTTTCATTTAGTTCCTCCACAAGTACTTGCTTGCTAAGATGTGCGAAGCTTGTAGATGCAATTTTGCTTAGGGCATCCGCCTTCTTGTTCTCGCTCCGCGGTACTTGCTTGATGGAAAATTCTTTGAAGTTACTTGTGAGCGTTTTTACCTTTTCCAAGTACTGGACCATACCTGACTCCTTTGCAATGTAAGAGCCATTGACCTGGTTGGCTATAAGTCGTGAGTCTACGTTTGCTTGAGGTTTTTTACACCCATTTGTTCTACGATCCGGAGACCGGATATTAATGATTCATACTCAGCTTCGTTGTTGGTGGCCTAAAACCTAAACCTCATGGCATATGTGAATTCGACCCCTTCCGGGTTTGTTAGTATTAGCCCGGCTCCGGAACCGTCTATACAGGATGACCCATCTGTGAACAAAGTCCAAGGTTCTGGTAGTTCTTCCGGTTCTGTCATGAGTTCATCTGGGGATTCTTCCTCCGGTCGTTTCATGACAAAATCCGCCAATATTTGTCCTTTGATCGATATCCTTGGCATGTATTGGATGTCATATCCTTCTAGCTCAAATTTCCACTTTAGCATCCTTTCGGTGATTTCTGATTTTGACAGCAATTATTTTATCGGCTGATCTGTGATTACAACAATTGTGTGTGCCTGGAAGTATCCTTTCAGCCGCCTGCTTGCGCTGAGTAAGGCTAACACCAGTTTTTTCATGGGGGTGTAGTTGATCTCCGGCCCTCGTAGGGCGCGGCTCACAAAGTACACTGGCATTTGCTTGCCCTCCCTTTCAGTTATTAAGACTGCACTAATAGCTTCCTTGGCCGCGGCTAAGTATATGATTAGCTCCTCCCTTTCCTTTGGTGCGGTCAGCATTGGGAGATCCGCGATGAGTTTCTTCATCTGTCTGAAGGCTATTTCGGCTTCCTGAGTCCATTGGAAATCGCTCTTCTTTGTGCACTTCTTTAGGGTTTTGAAGAACGACAGTGATTTTTCAGCTGATTTTGACAGAAATCTGTTTAAACTTGCTAGTTTCCCGTTCAGCTTTTGTACATCTTTAAGGCATCCCGGAGACGGTAAGCTAAGGACCGCGTCTGCTTTGTCTGGACATACTTTCAGCCCGTCAGCGTTTACTTTGTAGCCCAAGAACATCCCCTCCTGCATTCCAAAGGTGCACTTTTTTGGATTTAGCTTCATGTTTATTTGCCGGAGAGTTTTGAATGTTTCTGCTATGTCTCGGATAATTTCTTCTTTCGTGTGGCTTTTTATGACCAAGTCGTCGACATATACTTCCAGGTTGCGTCCGATCTGCTTTTGGAACGCCCTGTCTACTAAGCGTTGATAGGTTGCCCCGACATTCTTTAGGCCGAACGACATCTTTGTGTAACAGAATATCCCTTGGCTCGTGATGAATGTTGTTTTTTCTTCATCCTCCTCTGCCATTTTGATTTGGTGGTACCCTTTGTATGCGTCCAGGAAGCACTTAAGAGGGTATCCGCAGAGAGACTTTACTTTCCAATCTATCTCTGGCAGGAGATATCCATCCTGAGGACATGCTTTGTTTAGATATTTGAAATCCACACACATTCGCCAGCTCCCATCGTGTTTCTTGACCATGATCGGGTTAGATAGCCAGCTGTGATAATGGACTTCTTTCATGATTCCGGCGCTTGCCCCCTTTTCTTTTGTCTGATAGGTAGGCATCTTTCTCGGACATTTAGGCGGTGCTCCGCAATGTGTAACACCCCCAAAAATCACAACAACGCAGCGGAATACCACTCGGGGTGCTACTTCATAGTCCGTACGCACAAGTTACAGAAAACGACCTTAAAATGGACGTTTTAAATAAAGTGTCATATTCTATTTAATAAAAATGTCAGAGTTACACAGGTTCCATTTATAATGTATTAGAAAACATTGTCAAAACGTTTGTCAAATGGTACTAAAGTTAATAAGCCTTCAAAAATATATCCGCGCGACTCGAATGCTCCCAATGCTCTACTAGCAAAATAGTAACCTGAAAATACATGCTAAAACGTCAAGAATAATGTTGGTGAATTCATAGGTTTAAGTAAAAGCAGTGTTGAAATAATTTAAGAAATATTTCAGTAGAAAAATCAGCATTACAACATTTCAAAGTGTCGGTTCCGAAATTCAGGCAGTGGTTCAATAAGTCAAGAAATATTTAAAAGTGGACCACAAGATTTAAGTGATGGTGGACTAAGTACGTATTCCGAAGTCCAAAACAAGTAAGGTAGACAAGAGAAACAAATTCACCAAGTCTAAATATATAATATTGCACTAAACTCATGACCCCAAAGCCTTAACTATATGTCTGCCCTAAATAGGTAGGGTGTCTACCAAAACAGCCTACAGTTCTCTAAATGTTAAATGCACCATGATCAACTTGTGACCATAAATTAATTCGTTATTTGGGTTTTTTTTTTTTTTTATGTTCGTTACTTTCTGGGCAGTTTGTGTAAAACGGTCATAACTTTTTCGTTAAACGTTGGATCGTAATGAAATATTTTGAACGGAGGTTCTAACACATTATATCTACAATCTGACCGGAGCGATCGTCAAGATAAGCTTTTGATAAAAAGTTATGCTATGATGAATTTGGCTGCAGAAAAGGTATTTTTCACGTTTTTTTTTGGTGTATCTATGGTATGCAACAGTTAGTAACTATTGGGTTTTCTTTGTTCATATGACTATCGTGTGGGATGATTGTTATTTGTTTCTACTGCCAACGCTGCCAAAGAAGACATTTAATAGTGCTACGTGTTCCAAACTTAATACTGGCAGGGTATTTGATTTAGTACTGCTACTGTTCAAATATTAATTCTGGTTTCGTGGTTAATACTGGTCACTTTGGATTAATACTGGTTGTATCAAAGTTAAGTCTGGTGGCTACAATATTAATTCTGGTGGAGTTAGCAACACAACAGCGACAGAACAGCGACAGACAAAGTGTCACTAACAGTCATGGGAGGAACCTCAAGATAGTGACGGATTCGCGACAGATCAGTGACAGAAATTTGTGTCACTAACAGCAGATAGTGACAGATTTGGGACAGCAAAAAGAGTCACTAATTGGCAGATTTGGTTAAGTCTGTTGGTTTTGCTAGTTAATTCTGCTAGCCTTGTCCGATAAAGCAAGTTAATTCTCCTAGTGTTATACGATATCGGATGACACACACTTTTTGATTTATTGGATGGATTTGGATCTTGAGTGATGATGGCTTGTTGTGGAAAGTATTATGAAAGACATTTGATGCGATGACCTTTTAATCAATTATGTGACAAGGGTACCCTTTTTGTTCGTAGATCGCCGGATGAGGCAACGGTACAAATAAGGAATACAAGCAGATCGCCGGATGAGGCAGCAGTCACATGAGAGAAGATGATGTTGTTGCACTTAGATGTTTCTCATTAATTATAACTATTTGAAGCCAACACGGACGCATTTGGGTCTTGAATAGTGATTATTTTTGATGAAGATTGGTTATTACTTGTGTGTTGTTGTAGTTGATTTTCACAGGTGCGTGTCTTATTATATCTCAAATGGCTGACAACATTTTGAGGTAACTTGTTTGTGCTTAAATGGTGTTGACGAAGACTTGACGAATCTAGCAAACGTGTACGATCTATCTTATGGTGCTTACTACGTACATTTGCTATCACTTTAAGGAGTTACGTTGTTGTGCTCAGTGTCTCATATAGAAGATGAGGATTTTGTCAAGAGATTGCGATCTACTTATATTTTGGTCTTGGTATAAGTTCGACGTCACGTGGATAGTGCAAGACATAAGACACAAGCCTGGGAGATTCTACTTCTTCAACAAATTGGTAATACTCATTTTTCTTCATTAATAATTTACTGCTTGGAGCCTACTAAGTTCGTGGTTCAAAGAGATGGTTATCACTTAAGGGGAAGTGCTTATTAGTTGCTTATCTACACGAAGACCCCTATTGGATGATTACAAAAAGGGGAAGAAGCTTCATGATTTGCAGTTAGTATGAGTGTTGACATACAGAAATCTTAAGTCAAGGGGAGCTTTGTTTCTTCCACGTAGTTTGTTTTGTAATGATCAAATCGGGGAAGATGTTGGGAATTCTGATTTGATGATTACAAAAACCTTATCACTGCAACAATAAAGAAGAAGAAACAACTAGGGACTTAAGATGTAATATTAGGTTAGCTAATATGAAAGCTAGGGTTTTATTGTAAAACCCTAGTCCCTATATATATAAAGACGGGGGTGGGCGTCTGTTTAGCATTCATCAGAATAGAATTAGGTCTCTCCCAATGAGAGTCTAATAGTTATCATAGTTAGCCTATCCCCAAGATCATTTGATCTTGGGGTAAGTGATTAATAGAAAACCTTGTTTAGTAATATTGTGTTCTTATAATTTCCGCTGTGCATATCAATATTATTGATCCTAGATGTGCTAGATCGTGGTTTTACAAATGCTCTTATGTCCACTAGCAAAATAGTAACCTGAAAATACATGCTAAAACGTCAACAATAATGTTGGTGAATTCATAGGTTTAAGTAAAAGCAGTGTTGAAATAATTTAAGAAATATTTCCGTAGAAAAAGCAGCATTACAACATTTTAAAGTGTCGGTTCCGAAATTCAGGTAGTGATTCAATAAGTCAAGAAATATTTAAAAGTGGACCACAAGATTTAAGTGATGGTGGACTAAGTACGTATTCCGAAGTCCAAAAACAAATTAAGGTAGAGCAAGTGAAACAAAATTCACCAATGTCTAGAATACTATATTTATTGCACTAAGCTCATGACCCGAGCCTTACGGTCTGTCTGCCCTAAATAGGCAGGGTGTCTGCCAAAACAACCTACAGTTCTCTAAATGTTAAATGCACCATGATCAACTTGTGACCATAAATTCCTGTGGGGATTGTTAGTCCTGATAGATCTATCACAACATAGCGCTCACTGTAATAGCAAGTTGACGTTCATGATATTAGGGACTTAGATGGCACTGTGGTAACTTAGGCAATAATAATCAGGCAATAATCTGGATAGCATACAGTTTAAAACACTTGTGTCCGTAGTAAAACAATCATGTTGTTCGAAATTCACGATTTCAAATATAGGTATTCAACGATCTCAAATCATATAGTAAACAAATCAAGCTTTGGTAAAAATAGTCATGTAATGCTTATGTAGTAGAAATCAATAAGTTTACTTAGTAAAACGAGCATGTATTCCCCTCGCGGGTTTATAAAACATTGAAAAGATTGAAATGCGAGACTATGAACTCACATCGATGTTGAAGAACGATTGGCAGAATTGCACATATAAAGCACAGCACGAACGTAAACCGGACGGCTCGACCAAGAAGATGCAGCTTAACTTAACGGCTAAGACCCACTAGCCTAGGATGATGCGTTTGGGTTTTCCGATGAATGGTTACATCAACGCGACACGTTGATAAAGATTTAGATTTTCAAGTTGTAATAGTTTGGTGGTTGGTTAAATAAAATAAATCGAAAGATAAACGCAAAGTATGTAATATATTATGAATGAACAAGTGTATAATACAAATCGTGAATTATATGACAAAGACAAACAATCCAAAGATTTATGTGAAGTATATAACACTTCATAAGTATTATTTAAGAAACGTGGGAAAATAATTAAAACAACACATTTCGACACGTTTTCGGAAAGTCACTAATTTACTTAATAACAGTTCTCGTATAAAAGTAAACACACGTTTTAAAGTTACGAATCATGTAGCGATGTTTGTAAAGCTTTTGCAAAAGTTATGACTTTATCTTTTAATTAGGAATTTATAAAATAATATTTTATAAATTAGTATTTCGTTTCTTTGACGGGTCTTAGTTAAACTAGTTGTTTCATTTACAAAAGTGTAGTTCTCGTTCGTTTATCTAGTGAGTGTATAATTATAAATTTACGATCTTAAGACTATATAACTTCGTCTTTTATTATTTATAATGAAATTTATTCAGTATATAATTTTTTATAATTTCGGCATTAACTATTCGTTATACCACGTTTCCCATTTTCGCAAAACTCAACGTTTTCCCTTAATCAATATATGTTGCATTTATTCGCGTTTCAATATTTCAAACACCCGCGTGTTTTAGATATAATATATATATATATATATATATATATATATATATATATATATATATATATATATATATATATGTTATTATGTCTAAACTAAACAAAATAATAAATATCATATTTATTTAACCATTTTAAACCACCAATATATATCCGGTTTTTAATATTTATAAAACCTTACGTTATATTTATTTGTCGTTTTATATGAACCAAACGCACCCTTTTTGTTGTTTCGGTTAAACCAAACGCACCCTAATAGCAATTATGTCTAACCAAACGCAACCAAACACCCCTGTTCGGTGTTATCCCGCAAACCAAACGCAACCCTTGTGGGCTGTCACAGCCAAACGCACCCTCTCGGGGTGTAAACCACAAAACCAAGCGCACCCTTGCTGCTGCCCTAAATCCCAACGCACCCTTTTGGTGCTTACCGCAACCAAACGCAGCCCTGTGTGGGTTTAATAACAACCAAACGCACCCCATGGTGCCGAACCCGGATCCAAACGCACCCTTGTGGGCGTTTTATAAAACCAACCGCACCCTAACGGGTGTTAACAGCCAAGAACAAACACCCTCTTCGGGTTGAGCCAAACCAAACGCACCCTTGTGGTGCGGTGGCTGCCAAACGCACCCTCTCGGGGTGTTGTCAATTTTAAACGCACCTCTTTGGTGGTAGCGGGGACATGGTGGTGACGATGGTGATGTTGTTTAGATGGTGGTGGTGTGGCTGAGCCGCGACTATGGCGGCTGGGGTGGGGAGGCAGCGGCGGTGGTGATGGATATAGGCGCGTGGTGGCGAGTGAGTGTGGGGATCGGATAGATCGGGTGATGGGGAGTATTTTTGGATTCGGCCGGAAAAGTCGCCAGAAAAGTTTTCCGGTGGCAGAAGGTGTCGGCTGTCGGCGAACCGGTGGGGGGGGGGGGAGAGAGATAAAGGTGTGTGTGTGTGTTTATATGTTATGAAAATGAAAAAAAAAAGTTTATAAAACTTTTATATATATATAAAAGTTTAAATTGAAATAGAAAGTGTATAATAGTTTAGGGTAGATTGTGTAAATATTTCACAGGGACCAGAAGTGTAACTTTTGTAATATAATGGTTCGGGTCTCGTTTGGACGACTTAACGGATGATTCGAGTCACGAAACTTGCGCCATTGTTTTCCAAATCATTTTTCTGATAAAAATGAGTATTTACTTGATAGTATTTCATAAATATTTTTATAACATTTATAAAAATATTTGTTATTTATTTAGTGACCCGGTTATGCCTTGTCCGAAAATAAAATAAAATAAAATAAATTTTTAACCCGAATATTTGCGTTTTTAAATAAACGCTTTTGAACAAAAAATGAAGTAATTTATTAAATATTTTTATTTAATAAAAAGTGATAACTAAATATAATTTAATTATTTTTGTGTCGGTACTCGTCGTTCTCGTTTTTAAATCAAATAAGTTTGAAAACATAAATTTGTAAGTGAGAGATGTGTAATAATAAATATGATTTATTATTTAAATGAGTTTTTAAAAAAAAATTACCGGTTACGTGATTATCGTTTTTAGTTGACAATAAATGGTCAAAAGGGTCAAAGTCAAGTCAGACCCAAAAAGTCAAAGGGTAAAATAGTCATTTAAAGGTCTGAAAATTACCGGTTGTTACACAATGTGCCGCGGGACGCCCGTCATGTCTGCTGGCTTCCAGGCAAAAACATCCAGGTTTTGTCTGAGCAAAGCACATAGTTCTTTGCGTCCCTTTTCTGTTAGGGTAGATCCTATGGCTATTGTTTGCTTAGGGTATTCAGGATGAATGGCCACTTTTATCTTCTCCTCCAACACCTGACTGGTCACGGGGTGTTGTGTGTTAGGTCCAGAGATCATTGCACATTCCATCGGGATGACTCTGCTGCTTTGTATCGTCACCGTTCCTTCTTTAAATGGGAATTTTAACATTCCGTGTGCCGTGGATGGTACGACATGGATCTTTCTTATACCAGTTCTGCCTATTATTCCATTGTGTTGGGATGCTGACCTGATAACCATGAAGTTCATCCATGCGGAAGTGGAATGCTCTTCGTCACTTATCTTTACTAGTAGGGATATCTGGCCTATCGGCCAAATGGTTTCTCTACTAAATCCTATGAGAGATGTGGTAGCTGGGATCATCTGGCTTCTTATTTTTGGCCGGATCCTGATGAAGCAATGTTTGTATAGAACTTCTGAGGATGCTCCTCCGTCCACGTATATCCGGTGTACGAAGTGCCCTCCTATTTCAGCTTCGATGATCATTGGTCCTTCCGTTCCATCTTCCTCTCCTAAAGACAGAAAAGAGATTACTGTCTCCGGAGAGAAACTCTGGGTGACCTGATATGTGAGAAATCACATATCCTTTTTATACCAAAAATGGCCCTAAAATGATCAAATTGTGCAAATTATGCTTGTACACTGCTTGTTTTGTCATTTGTGATGTGTAGGTACGGATATTGCAAAAATCACAAGAAAGCGGTCAAAGCCTGGCAAATACGAACACGAGAACGGATAGAGTGCACAAGAGCCGGGAGTTTCTAGCAAAAGTCAACCTTGGTCAACCGTTGGTCAACCCACAAAAAGACAAAACCCTTAAAATCCCAAATGAGCCCTTAATGTTAAAACAATTTCACAATAAGTCCCTAAACTCATAACACTGTTAGTCCCTAAAAACCTTAGGACTAATGGTCGTTAACTCTTAAAATCTATAAACCTTTCACCCTTTTAACCTAAGCCCAAAACAGATTACACCAACCCAATTTCTTTATAATTACCCGAGCCCAGGTCAAACCCCCCTTTTTACCCCGGGTCAAACTCACAAATCGTTATAAAGAAAAAGAAAAGGGCACGGGAAAAACCAGGTTTACTGCTCACATTCTTCCCCAAATTTACCTAGCTTCCAATTACCCTCACTTAAATGAGAATCACCCCTTCTAGAAGTAAAAGATTGACACGTCTGACACTCAGGTGTCCACGTTGGCAATCCCGACACTTCTCATCTGACACTCCACAACGCTATAAGGACGTGGAAGAGCATTACACGGATGAATCAAATTGATAGAAAGGTGGTTATGGATTTAAAGGTGGATCAAAAGCCTGAGGAGCGTCTCTTGGAACCTAACATTCCTTCGCCATCTATAAATAGAAAAGAAAGATCACTCACGAGCAAGATACTAGGAGTAGGAGTAGTATAGGTAGCTTAATAGTAGCTTAATTTCAGCTTATTTGTCTTTTCTTAATGTAATTTTCATTTAAAAAGCCATGTAATCTTTTCTACTTATTAATAAAAATGTCAATTTAGCATAAAAACTTGTTTTACTTTTATGAGGAATTTTGCTAAATTTTGATGATAACTAAACAAGCTCAATAAGCTCTGAATTAGGCTGTTTTATGTTCACTTATACTCCTCTAAGCCAAATAAGCATCCAAAAAGCATTTATTTTAAAACAAATTTGAGCTAATTTGGTTGGTTATTCAGTTTTGAAAAGGAGATAAGCTTTTGAAAGATAAGCTAGTATTGGAAGAGCTTATGGGTTTCTAGATTGCTTATTCAATAAGCTGGGTAGGTTAGAGCTTAATAGGTTTATGTTTGTCCCTGTTTAGAGCAAGGGATTAAGGTATAATTTCTTTTAATTTTAGCTTAAATTGCTGCTTATTACTCTGCTATTGCTTATTACTGCTTATTCAATGCTTATTTCTGCTATTGAAACTTCTCTATACAATATACTATTTGCTTGTTTTGATTATCTGTTTTTGACTTGTACTTATTGGATCTTAGTTTTCAAGTTTGTGCTTAATATTTGCTTAAAATTCCATAAAAACTAGCATAATCTTCTAGCTTATAGTTGTGGCTTATTTGATTAATGATATTAGCTTATAAGGTCTGTTATGAGTTATCTATTATCTGGTATCTGAATTTTGTGCTCTACCTCTCAAATTTATAAGCTACAAATGAGTTTAGAATTTCTAAAGGGGTGTTTGGTTCAAGGCAGTATTAACCTAAGTTAATACTGTCAAGATCCTTTTGGTTCTTTGGATTAATTTGAAACATCATTTTAAAGTTTATAAGTTAGGATTTAAGGTTCTAATTCAGTTAAATCAAGTTTGAGTGTTGTGGCTTGAATCTGAGTTTAATAAGCTCAGGATCATTGCATCTTATGCTTTAATTTGTTTCAAGTTGTTTTAGCTGGTGTTTTTACTCTTGTTTTGGCTTTAATTTGATGTAGTATACAAGTTTTAGAGGTCTGCATTTGCAGTTTTGTGTTTAGTCATATAGGTGTCAATTGCATCAGATAGTAAACGGGCTTTGAGGCCATTTTCAAGTTCAAATCTCAGCTAGTAAAAGTTAGATTTAGCTTTTGAAAATTAGTTTACAAGTAGAGTTTAGGCTATATTAGACCTGTTTGTGCTTATTTTGTAGTAAAAAGCTTATTTGCTTATTTTTTTAAAGTCTAAAAGTGGTACTTTGTCTTTTCATTCAAAAACAAAAAATAGAGTAAAATGAATTTTCAGTTTTTTCAACTAGCTTTTTCATTAAGCATTTGACTTTCAAACTGTTTTTCAAAAGCTGTTTTTAGTAGTGTGTAAGTCAAGCTTTTTAGAGGAACAAGTCTTATTACCATAAGGATCTGTTTGCTTATTTGAATTTAAGCTCAAAGTTGCCCCAATTGTCTGTTCTAAGTAAATAGGTGCTTAGTGCTTATTTGGGATTTTCAGCTTATAGCTTGTTCTTTTTACTTATTTCTAGCTTAGATTTGCTTATTAGGTAAGCTTTAGGGTAATAATAGCTTATTTTACTTAGGCTTAAGCTTAATTTTTGCTTAATTTGTTTCCTTAGTTAGTAAAAAGCAAATAAGCTTTTTAGTTTTCTGTCAAAGTTTTAGCTGTTTTCTAGCTTATTCATAAGTTTTCACAAAAAGTTTCTTTTATAAAAAATGTTCCTTATAAGCTGTTTTAAAACTTTGCTTTTCAAAGTTTTTGCAAAAAGTTAAAAAAAAGGGAAGAGGGGAAATCCAGGGTGAGCAAGGCTCGAACCCTGGACCTTGATATGTGTGAAAACACATATCCATTTTATATCAAAATAGACCCTAAAAAGACAAAATTGTGCTTTAAATTCTTGAATATTGCTTGTTTATGTCTTGTGATTGTGAGGTGCGGATAATCGCTAAAAATTCCAAGAAAAAACTGTCCAAAAACGGGGACAAACACGGACACGGGAACGGAAGAGCACGCAAAGAGCCGGGAGGAAGTTATCAAAAGTCAAGAATGGTCAACTAAAGTCAAAGTCACAACAAGACAAAAATCCCAAAAATACCAAACCCGTCCCTCAAAGTTAACAAAAATAATCCCTAAAAACCTAACGGTGTTAACTCTTATAACTAAAAGAGTTAACACCCATTATTTCTTTATAACACAAAAACCAATCCAAAGCCCGGGCCCAATCCAATTCACCCGCCCAAAACCCTTTATATTAAAATCACCCGGGTCAAACATCCCTTTATAAAATAAAAAGAAGCGGGAAAAGTGTTTACTGTCATCGTCTCACCTTTTACCAATCATCAAAATCATTGGCTTTTACCAAATTTAAGGAGTAAGTGAGGCAATTCATGGTGTGATAGTACACGCTGCATGGTAAAATTCATCCAATCTCTCGTCATTGGCCCAATACCTACAAAGGAGGATCACGATTACAAAGCAACACACAAAATGGATTAATTTACACTAAAACCCTACTCTCAAAAGAACACAATCAACCTGACACACAGATGCCGGATAACTTGGCAATCTGTGTGTCCCAAAATTTAATCTAACGGTGGACATTAGAGATCCAATGATGAGCAAGGTTGGAGGCCATTTGGGATGGATTAGGAGGAGCGTCTAAAAAACTCAGGCTCCTAGGGGACTAGTTTTTTTAGCTT
This sequence comes from Tanacetum coccineum, assembly GCA_026074375.1. Classification (NCBI taxonomy): domain Eukaryota; kingdom Viridiplantae; phylum Streptophyta; class Magnoliopsida; order Asterales; family Asteraceae; genus Tanacetum; species Tanacetum coccineum. The sequence goes on from BQNB010102095.1 coordinate 20,980, forward strand.
TTATATAGCTTAGTAGTTTTTAGCTTAGTAGAAAATAGCTTATGTAATTTTTCATTTCCATTTCCATTTCCAATTGTACTCTTAAATTTCACTTAATGTAATCAAATTTTAGTTAATGAAAAGCTTACTTAATCTCTCTTAAGTGTTTACTCTCAAATTCACTCTCTTACTGTCAATAAGCTCTCAATAAGCTCTAATGTTAAGCTACTGTTTCATAAGCTCACTTAAGCTCATTTCAGCTCTCACAAGTCTCTAAGCTTGTGATTGAGCTTAATTAATCCTTTAATCCACTTAAACTATAAAAATCAGCTTAATACTTTGATTATTGGACTCTTAAGCTAATGGAAGGGAAGCTAGCCATGGATGAGCTTCCAAGGACTTTTACTGGCTTATCTTTGATAAGCCAGAGCTGTTGATAAGCTCTTTGAGCAAATTTTGCCTTTGTTAAGCTAAGGTTTATGTAAGTTTCTCATTTCAATTTCTGTCTTAGATTACTAGCTTAATAGTTGCTTATTTCTGCTTATTATTAGTTTAATTGTGCTTATCTATATGTTTTTATGCTTGTTAAGTAGCTTTCATTATCTGTTTTTGATTTTTATAGAATAGATATTAGATTTCTCATATTTGCTCTTTAAATCTGTCATAAGCTCAAAAATTCATAGCATAGTTATAATCTCTTTAATTATGGCTTATCTAGTTGTTAGTTTAAGCTTATAAGGTCTGTCATAAGTTGTTTGTTACCTGGTATTCAAGTTTAGATAGCTAGATTTCAAATTCATAAGCTAAAATGAAAACTGTTTTAGTTAAAGGGGTGTTTGGATTAATGAAGTTTGACCTTCATAAGTCAAAATAAGTTTGTGTTTTCAATTTGGTCAGCTTCATTTTCATAATTAAATAAGTTTTAAAAAGGTTTGAATCATTAGTTTATGTTTAAGAAAATTTTGAGGCTTAATCTCTTTGTTCCTGCACCAGGGGAATTTTCCCTTTCCTTTGCTTGTTAAAATTTTGATCCAAGCCTCATTGAGCTTGGATCTTGTTTGTGTTGAGTTTAAACACACTCATTGAGAGTGTCTAGTGCAGGATTGACAAACTTGGTCACCTGCAATATTGGTTTTGCCTCTTTGCCATTTGCATCAGATAGACACCACTGCAGTCTTAAACTGCAGTGGTTTTTGATCAAAATTAGGATAGCTTATTTGGTTTTTAGCTTTTAAAAATCAGTAGGGTTATAGTTAACATATAGGTTAATATAGATTAAAACTTGTTTTTCATATTTAAGCTTATTACATAGGATAAATCAGCTTTTAAAGTTCAATAAAAAACCTCAAAAAGCCAAAAACAGTAGTAACTAAAACTTAGCTTTTAAACTTAGATTTCTAGCTTATAGTATTAGTTTTTATCATTTATATTTGTAGCTTATTAATAGAGTAATTAGATTGAGCTAAGTTCATTACTTGAACAAGTTTTTAATTCATTAAAAATCAATAGTAAAAGAGATTTCAGAGGTTAGATTTCAAAAATTAAGTAGTTAAGGCTTAAGTTGTTGTTCCTGCACCAGGGGAGGTATTTTTCTAAAAGCTAGTTAGTTAGTTTTTGATCCAAGCTTCCTCGGGCTTGGTTTTTGCTTAATTAGAGTTTAGACACACTCAATAAGAGTGTGTAGTGCAGGGTTGTCCCTTAAGGACACCTGCAAGTTGGTTTTAACCATTTTATCATTTGCATCAGCAGTAGTAACAGCAGTTACTACTGCTATCTTTTCAGCTTCATTTAAGCTTGTGTTTGTAGGATTTAGAATCCAAAATTCAATTAGCTATTAGAATAGATATAGGTTAAGGTATCTTAAAGCTTATTTTCACATTTCTAGCTTATTTCTTAGGTTAATTTAGCTTTAAAAGTTCATCAAAAATCTTAAAAATACAAAAATTGTAGTAAGTAGATTTTAGGTTCTTAATCTAGATACTTAGCTTATATAATTTAGTTTAATGGTTAAAACTTGTAGCTTATAAGTAGTTTGATAAGTTGTCAAAAGCTCAGCTTCTGTCATTGCTTATTGTTCTTTTTAGCTTATCATGTTTTTGAACTTTTTAGTGCTTATTTTTGAGTTTGCCATTTAGATAGCTAGATTCAGTTAGCATTAAGTGTTTTCAGTTTAAGTAGCTTATCATTTTTAACTTCTACATATCATAAGCTTTCTAGGACAGCTTTTAGATTTAAAATTGAGCTTAAATTGAGTTAAGTGCAAGCTTTTAAGTAAAAACTAGCTCAAGTTTCTGTAAACAGCAATTTGAAAAGCTTTTTGAGAGCTTATTTTTGAGTTTCAGCTTTTAGTTTCTTTATTAAAGTAGCTTAAAAAGTTGTCCTCTACAACTTTGTTCTTTTGAGTTTTCAAAAATAAAAAATATATAAAAAAAGGGGTGTATGCCCAGACTTGAACCCGTGACCTCTCCCACACTACACACACGACTTACCAATTTGCTTCAATAGCTCATCCAACCACATTCCTTTTCATTTAATCCTTATACTCTTTTTCATTTTCTTTTTCCTTATTAAGCCGTAGCTTTTCAGCTTATTTCCCCAGCTTATTAGATAAGCTAGGGGCTTATTTTTATTTTTCCTTTGTTCTTTGTTACATTTAGGACTTTTCCTAAATTTTTGGTAATTTTTCCTTTATTATATTAATTTCTTGAATTTTTCTTAGGTTTTAACTTTTGAAAATTAATAAAAAATACAAAAAGTTTTTAGAAAAATACAAAAAAATAGTTTTTAGTTTTAGAAAAATTAGTTCTAGTTTTACATTCATTAAAATCATTTTTACCCTTTTTAGAATTTTATTTTCATTTTTAAGCTTTTAAATTTAATTTTAAAAATAGGATTTTATTATAAAAAGTAGTTAAAAATAGTTTTCTGAGTTTTTTATAGTATTTTAGACTTTTCTAAGTTTAAAAATAATTTTTTAGAATTCTTAGAAATTAATTTGCTATTTTCTAGGATTTAAATAGATTTAATTAGTTTTTTTTTTTTGGGTAAAAGGGACAATCAATCCCCGGTTAAATATATTACACCAAAAAATCGTTTAAGAACAATGGAATGTGGCTGAAATACCACATTTACCTCAAGCATAAGCTTGAACCTCCTCTAAAACCATATGTGACATGCCACACTATGGTTTTTAATTCATAATAAATTCAAAAAGAATCAAAAAAAATAATTTTCTTTTTCCTAAAATTTTCTCTTGCCTTAATTTAGGTTTAAAAATTTTAGTTTGCATTTTAGGAGTTAAATTTAGTATAGTTGTTTATTTGTCGCGTTTTATTTGTTCCCGTTAATTGATTTTGTGCATTAATTG
>BQNB010102096.1:0-24324 GCA_026074375.1 Tanacetum coccineum
TAGTATCCGAGTCACGACTCTAAGTTGGTATCCGAGTTCACAAGACAGAACAGGAACAAATCAAACACCTCGAATTCACAACTCGAGCTTGTGTAGGACTCATCCGCAACATTAGATGACCAAACACATACATTTCGGGGGTAGAAGTCTTCTTTACGGTTAAGGTTTTATTCAACATGAATGATTCACAGTTTGACGTAAAAGAAACTTTCCTCTACGGACGTCGTTCGACATATCGGGAAAATGAAAGAAATATGATGTAAGTTACACTCGATGTGGGAAAAGTCTTTTTCACGGTTATCGATTGGTAACACCGGAGTTATTTTTGTTTTATCATAGGATAATTTCCTTCACAATTATCGACCGTTGTAATAGGAGAAAGCACAGTAATACGCATTTGATGTTGGGGAAGTCTTTTTCATTAGCCTCGGAGCTACTCGAACTCGGTTTTCATCCACTTTGGCAGTTTTCTGATCTCGTTAAAATTCCTTCTCAGTGTCGGTATCGGGTTTCTTTGTATTTCATCACCAACATTGTGATTTAGATGGGATTCACACGTTACATGTGACACACGGAAATACTTTCCGGAATTATTTGGTCAAGGTGACTTTCTAAGTCAACACCATCCGAAAGAGAATATTTCAAGGAACGCAAGAAAATTCAGAATTGTTCTTACGAAATTAAATCAAATAGGATTACTTGCATAATGATCCACTATTTAGAAGTGTTCTCACCCAAACATTTATCTAAAACCACTAGTTTAAAGGCGACGATTAATCCGACACAGCGTGGCTCTTCCTGAACTATGCATAGTTAGCTAGGCTATGCATAATTGAGGATCAAGCGACGACACATCCGTCCTCGTCAAAAAGAAAACTTTTTGATTATTACACACCATATATAATGATGAAAGTTTTTTACCTATCCTCTAAAATAAGTAAATCATTTGACATAGAAATGGGAAATAATTTTTATTTTTTATTTTTTTACCTTCATTTCGATAAACACGTCAACTATTGTTCATTCATTTTTGAGAAACACATTTTTGCTTTGTCTTCTTATGAAAATCGACGCAATTTGGTATTTAGTTTGATAAAACATTTTATAAATTATTGTATATTTTTGAAATAAATTGTTCATAAAGTGGCATTAAGGTGGTTTGGGATTAAGGATCATGGCAAGTACAAGAAGTAGTAAGTCAAGAATCAATGCAATCGAATGAGGTAAACGGGCGATATATCTGCTAACTAATATTGTCCATACTAGGAGTCAAGACACTCCTAGGATACGATAAGTGTCTCGAGGTAACAACAACCTCTACATATATATCATGAAATGAACAACGAGCATCATCACAAGTGCTGAAGTAATAACGATCATAATCTCCATAATGAAGCCAGGGGTAGTACATACGTTCCCCAGTCATACATCCAATATCCAGAAGGTTATCTCCATTGTTTCGCGTTACAAGTACATTCCACCAAACATGGTTTCTAAAAACAAGAAAAGAAAAAGGATGCGGTGTTTATGTAGAGGACAAAATACACCCGACAGCATAACTTTACTATTGGGCACTAGTAGTTTAGTGATCTATAAAAAATGGTCCTATACAATGGACAAGATCATAAGTGAACAAATGACAGGACTACTGAGGTCCCGGTAGAGTGAAGATCTCCTCTCTAAAGCAGTGAGGCGTCTATCCAACGTGCTTGACCACGACCTATAATATGGTGGTCCGTGATTAGAAGAAATAAAGATCGAGTAGAAGAATGCATACGTTGCATAAGTAAATACATTTACTATATATAGAGAGAGAGAGAGAGAGAGAGAAATGATCCAGTGAGAAGTAAATTAAAATAAAAAGTGGTGAGAAGTGACTAAAACCATACATTTGAGATGCAACGACTTGCATTAGATGCATTTTTATTCATTTAGATGCACCATTTTGAGTTTCGAACGTTAACATACATATATATACATACATATATATAATACAAAACATAATATAGTACATACATATATATATACATACATATATATATACATACATAAATATATATATATATATAGTAATGGATCCAAGTGAGAAGTAAAATTAAAATAAAAAGTGGTGAGAAGTGACTAAAACCTATATTTTTAGAATTGCATGGACTTGCATTAGATGCATCTTTATCATTTTGATGCACCATTTTGATTTGTGGAACGTTAATTCGAATGCGATACATTGTTCAAATTGATTTCATGATTTTGGACACATGCAGAGGAATAAAAAAACCAGAGAAAAAATTGAAATCGCCTCTAATAACGTAAGTGCATCAAATTAAAAGCTAGAAAAACACATTATGATGCATTACATAATGCATCTAAAGAATTAATAGAGATGCATCTAAATTAGTCGTGCATCTCGGATATACGGTTAAAGTTACTGGTCATTAACCTTCTTATTTAAGAAAACTTCTTATTTGCTGTCTCACTCTATATAAAGAATCCGGGATCGATTGAGAAGGTTTTATTTTGAGAAATTGAAAGAAAGTTTTCAAAAATGATAGATTTTTAACTTTGATTCAAGTTTTTCAAGCGTAAAACTCATTTTAATGTGATTATAATTCAAAATGTGTAAAAAAATTCGAATCAATGTTAAAAAATCTCTTGTTTTTGCAATATAAGTAAAATACTGAATCTTCTATACAAATTTAAGGAATCATTACCATAACTCGATTTTAGCAATGATTTGTGAATCAAATTTGTTATTTATAGCTTTGATTCACTATTAAATAATGTTTACTTGTGAATCAAATAAAAAAATATGAATCAATTTGCTCAAACGTAAATTTCTCAATCTTCTCAAAATAAAAACATTCTCAACGGAACCGAAGCCTATATATATATATATATATATATATATATATATATATACTATGGAATCCATATGTGCGCCTATATACTATGGAATCCATATGTGCGCCCTATGTTTTACTTAATAAGACACTCTCATTGATAGCATTTCTTCGCCATAAATTTTATGTCACTTTTTTCAAAGAGTTTCTATATTTAGAAAGTTACTATTTTAGAAAAGTTTTATTTTTAGAAAGTTTCTATTTCTAGAAAGTTCGGATATCCTAAGGCGTTAATATCGTTTAATATAATGTTAAGCTTCCCGTTAACCTCGCCGCACCAGTGGTTCATATACTTATCCTTATTTTCCTTGTTATGTTTATATATAAAGTTTCCAAAAATAGACTTATTATTTTTAAATGCGACCAAAACATACCCAATAATATATATATATATATATATATATATATATATATATATATATATATATATGTATATATATATATATATATCATCTACAAAGACCATCATATTTTGACAAAAATACAGCAAGTAAAACACACATTTCCTAAGTTGACTTTTATTATAAATTTCTCAATTTCATACCCTCCAAAACGATCCCATACAAAAATATATTTTATAAGACTGCGACTTTAAAGCATTTTACTGTAAAACACGTTTCAGAAAACTTTTTAGTTTAGCCGAGACCCACAACTCTGACAAAAAAGACCAAAATACCCCTAGGCAAATGTTCCGTGGAAAGATATTTATTAAAACTAATAAAACGGCAGATTTGGAATTTGAGTTTATTGAAACCCGCTTAGTAAAAAGCGTTTTTAAAAGCATTGAGATTGTCCATCGTCGGAAAGGTAAAACGGCATTTTAAAAAACAAACATTTTAAGTTCTTTACCCTAGACCCGAAAATTATGCGACAAACAAGAATGGAAACGAAAAAACTGCCCATTAGTTTCAACGTCTGAACAGACCGCAGAGTCTATATTAAATAACAAAAAAAAACGAAACGTCAAAGAATTTTTTGTCTCTAACTTAACTAATAAACTAAAAATGAAATCTATGCTGCTCATAAATCAAAAAATTCAAAAGAAATGGACAAAAATGCCCTTAGTTCAAGTCTGATGCAGTCTTAATAATACGAAAAACGCAGATTTTGCTCTAGCTTTTTGCTTGTTATTACACATATTTAGACTCGGATTTATCTATAAAAAAGTAAAATAGCCTTTCGAACAACTTTCAAGTTTTGGCCGAAGGCCGAAACGGACCCGAAAGTGCCGATTATACCCCTTTTAAAATCTGACAGCAACTAATTTTTACTAAAAGCTGAATTTTTATAAAACTTTTTCTAGATTTCGATTGACCATAAAAACTTCATTTTTTGGAGTTACGGAACGATTCATAAATGGAAACGACTATCAAAACAAGGTCTTCCACTTTCTTAAATCAAATTTAATTTAAACATTTTTACGACACTCAAAAGAGGCGATGTAAATTATGCACTAAACGACCCATTCCAATTCACCCAAACGTCATTTTCTCAACACAACTTCATAACTACGCCTAACTAACCTATCTCCGTCCACTAACGCCTCAAACCAATAATCCTTCCATAATTATACATATACACTAAACATAATCACACATGGATTCCAAAGTTTAAAATTAAAATACATGCATAATCATAAGAAAATAACAATCAAGGAAGGTTTTAGAAGGCTCACAAATACTAGTAAATGCCAAGAAAATGATCAACACAATTTCCTTCTTGTTCCTTAGCCCGTTGGTTCCTTAGTCATGGCTCAAACCATAATGATCAAACCGAAACACAACCACAAAAATCTAACCAAGCCTCAAATATATATATATATATATATATATATATATATATATATTACACATATACGAAATTAATCATATCATATCATAATGGCGACACCATTACATAATATCAGTAGTTGTTAGGTTCAAGAAAAGAGTCGATTATGTGGTTTTATTATATTTAGTCATTAGTCTTTATTTTGTTAAGAATAATGTAGCTTGTAATAAGGTTTATTATGCTAAAACTAAGAAATAGCATAATTACCAAAGTCTAGGGACTAGAAGTGAAACATTAGAAAAATAAAGGAAGGGAAGCTTCCTTCCTTCTCCTATAAATACCCCACTTAATCACCATTAGGGGGTTAAGCCTTGTAATAATCTTTTCCTTTTTCCCTCTATTTTATAATATTTTAAAATTAAATACTTGCCTTCCTCTACTATTCTCTCTAAGCTTTCATTGATGATCACGTATGATTCAAGATAAAAAAAAATACCTAACAAGTGGTATCATACGCCATTAAAGAATTAGAGTAATTCAATTTGTGAGTTTTTTACACGTCCGAGAACCTCACGATGCAATTCGGTGAATTCGGTTGAGATTTTTAAGCTTTCGAGTAGTATTTTGGCACCTATTTTGAGTATTTGCACGTTATCGAGTTGTCTACTGGATTTGATTTGACGAATTCTTTTGGAGTTTGTATTTTTTAAAATGTTTTACCATTCTCGGAAGGAGTTGTAGTAGTCTCGGATCATATCTTTACATTTTCGGAAGTTTTTGTATCGTTATTAGTTTAGTTTCGATAGAAAAAGTGTTGTAATAGATATATAAGCATTTTCGGTTCTATCGAAAACGTATATTAGGTGCTTATTGAAAAACTTTGTTGCCTATCGAGTTTCATAAGTATTCATACATTTTTCGGTTTTATCAAAAAATGTGAATCAGGATTTAGTGAGTTAATCTTGGAAATAAGCTTACAAAGTCTTTAAAAATTACAAGTTCACTGTTGTATCGTGGATTGGGTTTTTGAAACACAAATTCGGTAATAACTAAACTCAGAAATCAAATTCGGTTCTATCGAATTTGGTGATTTAAGTGTTTTGGATTATTAAGACATCATAAATTTCAGTTCTATCGAGATTGTGGTTCTTGTTCATCCATATCATAAAGATTTGTTCAAAATTCAGTTCTATCGAGTTTGATTAAATCAATTTTATTTTTATTTTTTTGAAATAAAACAAGTTAATCGATTTTTGATTTAGAGTATTTTTGAGTTTACTACGTTTTACCAGTATCGAGTTTGATAGTATTCTTTGTCCGAGTTCTAGTTATGTCCGATAAGTGTAACGAGTTTTAGACTACTTGTTATCCGAGAACAGTGTTGTTCAAATTTGACAACTGTTACCGAGTTTGGAAATTTTCTCACCAAAATCACTCATTTTCGTCTACAAAGATCCAATCTTTGAATCATAAACACATGTCAACATCCAAAACATATTAACAATCCCTCGCTGATGCCGGTTCTGAGACTAGGCCTCCCATGCTTGAAAGGGGTAGTTATATACCATGGGCAAGTAGATTTAGACGATATATAAATCGAAAGAGAGAAAACCGAAAGTGGCTTAACAAAGCACTTGATGAAGGTCCTTATCAGTTTGAAATATTCGTTCCTAGTGATTCGACAGTACCGAAACTGCAGATTGCAGAGGATTTACAAGGTGATGCGTTATTGCACTATGATGTTGAAATGGAGCTCATGAATCTGATATTACTTTCTATTCTAAATGAAATTTACAACTCTGTGGATGCTTGCACTACGGCTAAGGAAATATGGAAAAGAGTTGAACGTCTGATGAGGGGCACTATACAAAACCAAGTTGACAGAGAAACTCGTTTTATGAACGAATTTGATGAGTTTGTTGCTAAACCAGGGGAGCACTTGTTTTTGTCTACAACCGCTTTGCTCAGTTAATGAATGATTTGGAATAAAATAAAATGATTTTTCCAATTGTGACAGTTAACAAAAAGTTCCTGAATAGCTTGCAACCGGAAAGGTTGAAATATGTCACCCAAGTTTGTCTTGCTAAACGTTTTATAGTGGATTCGTTTGATGATCTCTTTAATTACCTTCAGCAATTCGAGAAACTAGTTAATGCATCATGGGCAAAGAAGTTAGAAAATTCTCATGATCCTTTGGCTCTAGTAGCACACACGGGTTCATCTTCCAGAAATACCTCATCTTATTATGTTATACATCCCACGTCTGTGGTTGATTATGACGATGAGTACCAGTAGGATGATGTTCAAACCAATTTAGAAGATCCCTTAGCCTCTGCAATGTTGTTACTTGCTTGAGCCATTACTCAAAATTTCTCTAATCCAACAAATAATCATCTTTGTACTTCATCCAACACCAAAAACCAATCAATTATTCAAGGAGATAGGGTGAATATTCAAAGCAAGAACTCTGGTACTACTAGAAGAAATACGAAACGTGCTTATGTTCAAGAGGAAGTTGTTGAGGGATCTAATGCTCAAAATGAGACCATAAATGTTCAAAGGACTCTTCAAACTTCGTCTTTAGGAAATACTTCAACTGTTTAATGCTACAACTGTAGTGGAAAAGGACATTATGCTAAGAATTGTCCAAAGCTAAGAGTTCGGGATTCAAAGTATTTCATGGAACAAATGTTGCTGGCAAAACAGGATGAAGTTGGAGTAATTCTTACCGACGAACATAATGATTTTCTCTTTGATGATGCTTCAAGGATGGACGAAATTGAAGAACTCAGTGCAAACATATGTTTAATGGTCATAATTCAACCAACCAATAATACTTCTGATGCTGGGCCAAGCTATGATTCTGCATTTATAAGTGAGGTACAATCTTCATCCATCAATGAGAATAAAAACAAACATATCCAACTCATACTAAAATTATTAACAGTACTATTGGTGATGATCAAATTGATAGCAATATTATATTTGATGAACCAAATGGACATGTTAATAGTGGTAGTGTTGGATATATGCATTAGAGAAACTAGCTAGAAATGCATATCTGGAAGATGAGAAACAACAATTATTTGCTCAAAAAGTCCAACAACAAAACATGACTTTGACTAATCAGCTTGAGTTGTATAAGGAAAGAGTTCGGGTTTTAGAAAACATTAATGGGGATAACAATTATCTCAACGAATTTCTTGAGGCTGATCGACAAGCAAAACATTTTAATCAACAAGCTCAGTCTCAATTTATTCGTGATCGAGACATCATTCGTGATCTAGAAAAACAACGTGATAAATTAGATTTAGTTGTCAATGATTACAAACAGAAAAATGAGAAACTTCAAAAGACTCATTTAATTTTAAAATGACAAATGAGTGAAAATAAGGATCATTATCATGAAAATATTCTAGATCTCGAGGCCAAACTTAAAAAGAATGTTGATCTAATGTTGAAACTTGGCAATTCCTTACAAGGAATGTTTATGCTTGGACCAAAGCCATTGTCTGTGTATGATCCGCAATTAAAACATGGTTTGGGGTACTCGAATCCTTATACACTCAAGCAAGCAATTTCTCAATGTCCAAAGTTATATCTTGCCTCTAGTTTGAGTAATTCAGAAATTCCTTTGAATGTTAGAGATACTGAGGACACTCTTGATGATGCTTCCAAAAGTCAACAAAAAATGAAAGAAAAAATGAATGATCCAATTGCTGTTGCGAACAAACAGAATTGTTGGACAATTGATTACCAACAAATAAATGCTCTTTATAAAGACTTTGTTCCTCAAAAAGAGCTTTCTGCTGAGCAAAAATATTTTCCATCTTCTTTTATTCCTTTTGACAAGACTTCAAATGCAACTTGTTCTATCCCGACATTAATGCCGAGTGAGTCACCTTTGATCATACAATTGGATAAAATGAAAAATTGTTTTCAAACGTTGTCTGAGTTAATTCAAAAGAATTGTAAAAGAGCAAGCATTTTTTACACATCTCCTGAAGAAATACAACTCAATGATTTTTGTCAAGATCAAGTCAAACCGATTGTTAACGAGTTGCAGTTCTATTTTGAATTCTTTAGGAAACTATTTCAAAGGGATATAAAAGAAATGAAAGAAGTTTTTGAGTCTACAGAAAGTGAACTTTGTGAAATAAAGAAGCAAAATGATTTTTTAAAAGATCAACTTGTGGAAGCATCCCTCAAGCATGAAGTAGAAATAAGTGTGTTGATAAATCATGAATGCGAAGATAATTCCCTACATGCTGAACTTGAACAAGTTAAAAAGAATTCCATTGAGATTCAAGAGGGTTTGCAAGCAAAGATAAAGATTCTTGAAAAAGATGTTCAAAGATGTCAAAAGCAAAGTGTTGATTTTGAATTAAAGTTACAACATGAAAAAGAAAAACATAAATGGGAGTCAACTTTAAACAATAAAAACACAAATCCTCTTGATTACTCTTGGATTTCAAAGATGGAGAAACTTGAGAATGAGAACGTGTCTTTGGATTTTAAAGTGCAATCTTTGATGAAAGAACGAGACAATGTAAAAATAGAATATCAAAAGCTTTTCGATTCAATCAAAAAGACACGGTCTCAATCTCAAAAAGAAATGGATGAATTAATTGCTCATGTCTCTGAGAAAACATATGCATATGGTGCTATTCGTGCTGAGAATCAGAATCTTTTAAGTACCATATCTGAGTTAAAAACTAGATTGGAAACTGTTGAAAAAGGTAAGTCTGTAAATACTAAGTTTGACAAGACAAATGTTTCTCAAAATCTTCTTTGTGTCACACCGATAAACAAACAAGTTTTTCAAACAAAAACGGTTGTTTCAAAAACAAAAGAAAAACATGTAATGTCAAAACCAGTCACTTTACAGACTTCACCTGACAAATAAAGAGGGGCCAATTCAAAGAAAAATGTCATAGCACCTGGAATGTACAGAGTTGTCACAACATAAGAATCACAAACAAACGAAGCTAAGAGTGATTTATCTTCTACAAGAATGAATGCTGCATCTAGTGTTAGAATACCAATGAATAGAGATTCACATGTCAAGAACATTGTCTTAGTTAACTCTAAGAATTCAGCAAAGAAAGTAGCAGTTTATGTTAGGAAAAATAAGCAAACAGATAATACATCTGCAAATGTTATCTCAAACAAAGAGAATGTAAATGATGTTAATGTTGCAAACGCTGCTAAAGCAAAAACTCTGTTATATGTTTCTTGTATGCAAAATGTACTTATTCCATGTCATGCTAAATGTCTTTCTAAATATAAATTAAATGTGCATTCGAATGATCGTAGAGCCTTATCCACTAATTCTAGAACACCAACATCTTCAAACAATACTTATATAGTTCTTAAGACTAGGTTTTCTGAGAAGTTGACACAATCTAAAGTCTTTAGATACTACTTTTGTAGTCTCCAAACCTAAGATAGCTGTAGGAAGTGCCTCAAAAGCTAAACATAAGGTCTCTAGTGCTTCTTAGACAAAGAAACGAACTTTGAGAGATAACTCTTTGAGCATATACATGAAGACCAAAATTCAAACAAGTCGAATTTGGCAAAAGTGGTTTGAATCACAACCAAATGTTGTTTGGTCTCCCGTTAACACAACTCTGAATGTTCATAATAGTCGTTCATTTGAGAAACCATCGGGTTCTGTTAAGAAATGGGTAGTCAAATTGCCCACTTTTCCATGTGTTGGTTCTTCTTATATTGCAGGTAGTCCAGATCGTTCTGTGGATTGTTTATAATGGTTGTTCAAAGCATATGACGGGTGATCGATCACTACTGACAAATTTCATTGAGAAATTCATGGGCACCGTTCGCTTTGGAAATTATAATTTTGCAGCAATCACAGGCTATGGCGATTATATACAGGGCAATATCACTATTTGTCATGTATATTATGTTGAAGGTCTTGGACATAATCTCTTTAGCGTTGGGCAATTTTGTGATGATGATTTAGAAGTGGCTTTTCTTTCCAAGACATGTTACGTCCAAAATCTGGAAGGAGATGATTTGCTCACAGGAGGACGCGAATCTAATTTGTATATTATCTCTATTTCTGACATGGCTGCTTCTTCTCCTGTTTGTCTGATGTCCAAAGCAACTTCGACAAAGCCATGGTTATGGCACCGTCGACTCTCACATCTTAATTTCAGAACCATAAACGATCTTACCAGACTTGACTTGGTTGATGGTCTTCCAAAGTTCAAATATGGAAAGGATCACCTATGTTATGCTTGTAAAAGAGGAAAAAGTAAGAAAGCTTCTCATCCACCCAAATTGGTTCCAAGCATGGTTGTTAAGATCCCGATCCTGATCTTAGGATCTTACGATTTTACGATACTGCAAAGCAAAAACGATCCCGATCTTACATAGGATCTTTGCCAGCTTAAGATCTTATAGGATCCCGATCTTGACCGTATGATCTTAAGATCTAATCCGATCCGATCCTACTTTTCTCGAACCATAAACTTAAAAACTACAAATTTTTGGATAATGTTTTGTACAATTAAAAGAACAACATGTTAATCTTCTTAAACATTTTATAAACATAATTTATGACAACATTTTTATGAAAATTTCATATAATTTTGTATTTATGGTATATAATAATTTATAGAATTGTATAATATTACAAAGACTATTTAGAAAATGACATCATAATAGGATCTTACGATCCCGTCCCGATTTTCGATCCTGATCTTGCAAAGACGAAAACGATCCTGGGTAAGATCTCGATCTTGAAAACCTTGGTTCTAAGTGATCACTCCAAATTGGAATTACTTCATATGGATTTATGCGGTCCAATGAGGGTAGCTTCAATCAATGGAAATAAGTATATTCTTGTGATAGTGGATGATTTTTCTCGATATGCATGGGTTTACTTTCTTCATTCAAAAGACGAAGCTCCAGAGATTATAAAGAAATTCATTGCACAAGCTCAACTGAATTATAAAGCCAAAGTTTGCAAGATTCGTACTGACAATGGTACTGAATTCAAAAATGCAACTCTAAAAGCTCATTATGAAAAGTTAGGCATCATGCAACAATTTTTAACTGCTCGTACGCCTCAGCAAAATGGAGTGGTTGAAAGACGTAATCGTACTCTTGTTGAGGCTGCTAGAACAATGCTTATCTTTTCTCAATTACCTGAATTTGTTTGGGCTGAAGCTGTGGCTACAACTTGTTTTACTCAAAATTGATCAATCATTCATATACGACATACCAAAACACCTTATGAGCTATTACGCGGATGAAAGCCGAATGTGGAGTATTTTCATGTGTTTGGCTCATTGTGTTATCCAACAAATGACCGAGATGATCTTGGAAAAATGAAACCAAAAGCATACATTAGGGTTTTTATTGGTTATTCAGAATCAAGAGGGTTTCGAATCTATAACCGACGCACCAAAAAGATTATGAAAATAATTCATGTAAAGTTTGACGAGCTTACAACAATGGCTTCTGAACATAATTGTTTAGAACCCGTGATTCAACGATTCAACAATAATACTTCATCAGCAGCACAATGAATACTCCATCCAAAGAAGATTTAGAAAATTTGTTCGGTCCAATGTTTAAAGAATATTTTGAGACAAGGTCTTTTGATACACCCATCAATTTCGCTGCACAACCGACTCAATTTCATGAAGACTCATCTTTCGCATCTTTTATCATTGTTGAAGAACATGAGGCTCCTCCCATTGAAACTATATTTGACGAACAAACTTCTCTAATTTCTTTGACAAACGCTGATGAAGTCAATCAAGAAGATTCTACTGATTTTAATGGTAACCTGGATTTTGTTCCATATAATAATTCAAGTCATGAGGAAACTGAATCCTCTACGGCTGCTCTAGAACTATCAAATGTGCAGAATTTCCACCAAGTTCAACCCTCTATAGGTTGAAAAAAGCTCTATACGGTCTTAAGCAAGCACCTCGTGCATGGTATGACAAATTATCTTCTTTCCTTATTGAACATGGGTTCACTAAAGGTATTGTTGACCAGACTTTGTTCACAAAACGTTACGGGGAAGACATATTACTTGTTCAAGTATATGATGGTGATATTATTTCTGGATTGAAAAATCCAGATTTTTCAAAACGTTTTTCAAATCTAATGAAAAATAATTTTGAAATGTCAATGATGGGTGAACTAAAGTTCTTTCTTGGACTTCATGTTTATCAATCTCCCCGTGGCATATTCATAAGTCAGTCACAATATGCTATTGAGTTGTTAAAGAAACATGGTCTAGATGAGTGCGTCTCAATGAGCACATCTATGGCAACTGAGAGACTATATACTGATTTACAAGGCACTCCTACCGATCAAACGACTTATCGTCGTATAATAGGAGGGATACTGTACCTAACAGCCAGTCGGCCAGACATTGCTTATGCTACTTTTGTATGTGCTCGCTATCAAGCTCGTCCCACGATTAAACACCTCAAAGAGGTTAAACGGATCTTTCGATACCTAAGACAGTCCTACAACATTGGACTATGGTATCCGAAAGATTCCGGATTTAAACTAATTGCATATTCAGATGCGGACCATGCAGGATGTAAAGATGACTGTAAAAGCACATCAGGAGGATTGCAATTTCTAGGTGAAAAGCTCATGAGCTGGAGTTTAAAGAAACAAGATTGTACTGCAATAGCTACTATTGAGGCTGAATATGCTTCCTTGTCTGCCTGCTGTGCACAAGTTATTTGGATGCGTACATAACTGCTAGACTATGGATACAAGTACAACCGGATTCCGATGTATTGTGATTCTAAGAGTGCCATTGCTATCTCATGCAATCCGGTTCAGCATTCAAAGACAACGCACATATACATTTGGTATCATTTTATTAAAGAACATGTTGAGAAGGGTACTGTGAAACTTTACTTTGTCGGCACAGAATACCAACTTGCGGATCTATTTACTAAAGCTCTTCCTAAAGAACGCTTTAAGTATTTGGTTCATCGCATTGGTATGAGATGTATGACCCTAACTCAGTTGGAATCTCTGACAAAGTTATATTCTTGAAAAGATCATACATTGAAAACATGTAAATAAATTTTCCAGAAACAAAAAAAAATTGAAAAATACAAAAATTCAAAAAGATTTGTCATATTTTTAAAAATAAATAAATAAATAAATAAAATATATAAAAACACAATAACATAATTTAAAGATCACATGATCAGATTTATAACTCCCAATTTCTATAAAAAGCTTTCAGTTGAAATTTCAGGATCATAATATGAATGTGAGTACTTGACAAATTTTATTCATATACATCAATTCGGGATTGAAATAAACCAATGATCTCTCAAATAAACTAATATCTTTTTGAAAAATGATATATTTTCGAAGGGGAGTTTTTTATTTTAACAAAATTTTACTTTGGACTTTGAATAACAAAAATCTTCATTTTCAGACTAAGTGATTAGCATGAGTTTATTCCAAGGGGAAGTTTTTGCTAACATTGGACAAATTTTGAAACAACCTCATTACTCGAGGGGGAGTTTTTTGAAAATTTAAAAACAAAATTCATGAAATAAATGTGTTAAATCAAAATGAAAAACTACAGGGGCTGAAAGTGTCATTTCTAAATCTTTGATACTCGGTTACTATAAAAGGGTGAAAACCTTTTCTTTTTAACTTTTTATTCATCGAGTCCATTACCGAGTTTGAGATGAAAATTCAAGAACGTTTTTCGAAGCTCATTACAGCGATCACTACTTTCTTTTTATCTCAAACGTAAGTTGTTATGTGTTTTGATACATTTATTCTTGCGATTAAATCCCAAGAATGGCCTTTTGAACGGTTTTCGTAAAGCTTTATCCGGATCGTTTTTAAGCAATAAGTGATGTTTTTATTTTTGCGTTTTAGTCATAATAGTCCAGCCTTTTCATTATCAATTATCAGCCCAAGTTGTATACACTTATTTAACCCATTATAAATTCGGTTAGAGTAAAATCACAACCCATACTCAACACAACCCTTTGCATAACAGCTGCCCAGTCCATGTGTAGCCCATTATACTGAAATTAATACACATCCCAAATTTGTCAATATAACACACAAACCTTACTTTTTGTAATAACATGCGCCTCCTTCTTTACAACCTTATCTCTTCATTTTTCAAATCTCACAAACTTATACATAGCCACTTTACGCAGTTCATCTTCACCAAACAAAAAACGCAGCCACAACTGATAAACCCTTTGTTATCATCCATTTATGACCTTAAACCCATGAATCAAGAATTCAAGAATAATAATCAAATCCATTTTCGGCATCAATGTCTGTAATAAGATCTACGGTAGGTATATTCTCTTTATGTTTTGTGTGTTGACCAACGAAACAAAGAAAGAGTATAACAGATTTGTTATAGTACTTTCTTTACTTTTTGGATATTGAAAAGAGAACTTATGTTCTTTATATAGATCGATGATGATGTGTATCTTGAGTTCATTGATCTTGTGTGATCACAACCTGAATGTTAAAACATAAATGGGATACATTGAGATCTTGTCATTGTTTGTTATTGCTGTTTTTTTTTCTTGTCGAGTTTAGTGGTGGTGATGGTTGTGGTATGAGTGTAAGGAGATAGGTTTAGTAAGGATTTGGTGTGAGTTTGGTTACTGACTGTGATGATGGGACTTGTTGTTGTTATGAACAAGATGTTGTAAAGAGTGTGTCTTCTCGTGTGTTATCATTTTCAACAAATTTGTTATTTGAGTTGACTCGGTAATAGCAGTGTGAACTTGGTTTAACTCGGTATCGAAATTAATCTTGATATTCTCTGTATTGGCTCTGTAGTTGATTTAACACTTCTTTTTTGGTTTATATCTTGTTCAAAAACATTTTCGGAACCATTTTCGAAATAAGTATGAAACTCAGAATAAGCAGTTTCAATACCGAGTTTGACTAAAGCTTCTGAGTTTGACCAGATCTGCCGAGTTTGACCAGATCTAACAAACTTTAACCAGTCAACTGTCGAGTTTGACTGCCGAATTTGATCAAATCAGCACTAAAACAACATCGTATGATCGAATATGAGTGAGTTTGTTCTTACGATAAAACCGTAAGCAGCCAAACTCGATCATATCAAACATAATGAATCTGAACATAATAATCTGAACATAATAAGCACAAAATAGACTCAATAAGCTATCTGAACATAATCTGATCCGAATAAGCATAGTAATCAGATCTGAATAAGTTGCTGAACATAATAAACTGCTGTAAAAGCCTCAACAAACTTAATCTGGACTGAAATAAGCTGAACTGGACCGAATAAGCTCAGATAAGCTACGAAAATAAGCTAATCAGAATAAGCTAAACATCACGAATCGCCTGTGCAGCTCTGATACCACTTGTGAGGTTTCTCTATTATCTTGAATCATACATGATCATCAATGAAAGCTTAGAGAGAATAGTAGAGGAAGGCAAGTATTTAATTTTCAAATATTATAAAATAAAGAGAAAATGGAAAAGATTATTACAAGGATTAATCCCCTAATGGTGATTAAGAGAGGTATTTATAGAAGAGAGAAGAAAGCTTCCCTTTCTTTATTTTTCTAATGTTTTACTTCTAGTCCCTAGACTTTGGTAATTATGCTATTTCTTACTTTTAGCATAATAAACCTTATTACAAGCTACATTATTCTTAACAAAATAAAGACTAATGACTAAATATAATAAAACCACATAATCGACACTTTTCTTGAACCTAACAATCTCCCCCTAAGGGTCGATTATTCTAGGCGTTCCTTTCGTGGTCCAAGTGGTCTTCCATTTACATACATCTCCCATCTTCTCATCTGATTGCGATACTTCAATCCCACTTCAATTTCTTCTTCAAACAGTTTCAAATACTCAACCTCATCTTCAGTAAGATCTCTTTATTTATAGCCACACTTAACATCATTATTGTAACTCTTTAGACCTTCTAATACTTTGTTTAGTGTTGCATCACAAAAATTATGAATCTCTGAATGTCTCGTCACCCTTTTCTCTTTCTTGCTATTCTTGTATACTATTCCATGCACGGGCTCATAGATGATGGAGAACATTTTGTGCTTTTCAATTCATGGGAAAGATATTGTTGGTGCAGTAAGATTAACCTTTTGTTGATAGCTTTCTATTCCAAGTTAAAAGTCATGCACTCTCTCTTATATCACTAAGCTTCTGATAAAAACTGATAAAGACCACAGCAGACCTGTTTTTGCATAATCAGGTACCTTGCCATTCATAATCAGCAAGTAGATATCCTCAATATCATTCTTATTGAGATTCTTGTAATCAGGCTCGGTAATTGACACTATGCACTCATTGGCTCTTCTTAAAACTATATCTGTGATGAACTTGTGTTCATGGCCTAGTTCCCAGTACGTCTTGATAACTTGAATAATCTTTGAATTCGAATAAACAACTTCCTTTGGTTTTCCAGGCTCTTTCTGACTCTTTATGTAGAAGATCTTTGCATGAGGATTCTTCCATTGTTCAACACCATACCGAGCATAAGGATTAAATTTCTTTACACACTTATTTACCCATATGGAAGTTCGTTCTTCGATATCAACATTTTACTGAAAATAATTACAGGAAACTTGTGAAGTGACAACACTATCTTCTCAGACTCTGAATTTCCTTTCTTCAAATACAAAAGATCTTGATTTATCAGAGACAAAGCTGGAGCTTCAGGATCTCTTTGACAACTTTGAACTAAAGGTGTGGTCTTTCATGGATGTGGAGATGCAAGAATTTCCTTTTTGCTTTCCCAAATAATGTCACTTTTTAAGAAATTCTTCATCTGATCAATATGATATTGATGCTCATCTCCTGAAGTACATCTTTGTCTCAACATCTCATCAGCAATTTTCTTTTGCTCTGCCTCATTAATAGTCAGTGACACTTCTTCCATAATGTCTTGTGATACTTGCTTCGTTGGTATTTCATCATCATCTGAAGCATACTACTCAGTCCAAAAATCATAATCATCAACTTGCTTTTGATTACCTGAAGATGATGGACTTTGTTCTCTTTCATTAACCTGTTCAGACGACTCTCTAGTCACATGTGTTTCATACTCAGATGTCTTATGCCGCTTTGCACTATTCTCCGCTATAGGAGGAGCATCATCATGAGGGTCGTCCTGATCTCTTGGGCAAACAGCAGAAGTTCTACAAGTAGTTTGAGGTGCCTGAAGTGTCTCAAATTTCATCTGAAGTGCCAACCATATTGCTATGTCTTATTGCTGCAACTGAGGATTGTTTTTCATTGATAGATACAGTTGATATTGTTGTTCAGGAATAGATGTTGTTTGTGGTTGAGCTGGATGAACGTGAAGAATATGTCCAGACATATAATTTCTTACAGACGAATCAACCAGAGAAGGCATGTTATTATCAATTGCTTGTTGTATCTGTGATGAAATTTTAGCCTGTAATCTCCCACGCTCCTGTAACATGGCTTTAGCAATCATCTTATCAGTCTCTTCTTTATTCTGTTGCCTTTCCAAAAGCAACCCTTTTGCAACATACACTGGAACTTGAACTTTAACCTGCTCAGGAACTTGCTTCTCGACTTGCTCCTTGATATGCTTATCTACCATAGTGGGTAGTGATTCAACCATTACTTCCTAGAGATGATCAACTAGAGTATCAAATGACTTTCTTGACAAGAACTTTGCTCTTAGATGTTCAAATAAATATCCATAACGTCCCTGTAACTCCTAAAAGAAACTCTTGTAACGTTTGAAACGAGCAGGTTTGGCTTTGAATAATGATAGAAGTCGGTTTGTGGTAGATAACTTAGCGTTGAGTGAACTTGATGATAGTGTAGGTGTAGTATGAGTTACCGTCAATTCTTGTAGTTTCTCAATATCTGAAGATACGAGATCAGTATGAATCCTAGGAGATCTAATTGGTGTGGGGGATGGTGTACTCCTAGACTCCTCTACAATCTTTCCTTTCTCCCTTCGCTTTAATTCATACACCTCATTAGTTATTTCCTCTTCTTCTTCATTAACATTCACAAGTATTACAACATTTGTAATCTCCACCTCCAGACTTTCCTTATCACTCCTGGGCTCTAACCTAGTGCCGGGAATATTTTGATCATCATTCCTAGGGATTGAACTATCATCAATAACATTCTCTCATCCTTCCACCATCTTTTCAATTTCTATGGATGTCAAGTGCTCGTTAACCAGTTTCACATTTTCTCTAGCTTCTTGCTCTTCTCGACTTTTGTGCTCAGTAAGACTTACTTGTAATGTGTCTTGTAAAATCATCTCATCTGCTTTATCAATAGGTGGCACTGGAGCTGGTGGAGTAAGACGTGTGGATCTCCTTTGAGGAATACAAAAATGAATCACAGTTGATCATTTTGGAGCACTTTACACTCCTACATCCATGTTAGGGTTAGGTGACCTAGGGGCGCTAGGTGTCCTATGTGTTCCTTGGGTAGACTCAGTCGACTATGACTGAGTCAGAGGAACATCTATCCCAAACACCTCCGCATATATCCGATAATGCTCCGTGTGCTTCATTTCTTCTGAGATCATTCAAGCTGGAATCTTCATTCCAACTTTGTCTTTGTATCTTCCTGAATTAAAGATATTTTTCATTATATCATCATCTTTTAGATTGTGATACCTGTCTCGAGCACGCCTTGAAATCTTAGGGAAATTAGTCATGCAATGACTAATGATGATCTTAGTAAATCTTAGATACAGAATCAAAGATGTTAGATGACGAGGAGAATAATGAATTCATTCCCATAGTAGCTCCGCATAATCAACATGAGTGTTATTGATAAAGCAATACATCATTTGCATTATCTGAATATCTTGCACAACGTTTTCCATGGCTGCAGAAGACTAGTTGTCTTAAAGCTTGATGATGTCTTCTGCTCCATTGTAAATCCCAATTCATTTTTGTAGAATGGAACCATGTCTAAAAATGATTGCATTGCTTTATCAATAACATTCATGTTGATTATGCGGAGCTACTATGGGAAGGACTTTATTATTCTTTTCATCATCCAACATCTTCGATTCCTTATCCCAGATTTACTAAGATCATCATTAGTCATTACATGACTAATTTTCCTGAGATCTCAAGAGAGTGCTAGTACTATGACATATATACAATCTGCTAGATGAGATGGTGGACTTCTCTAGAGAATGAAATAGGACAATAGTTGCTTTAATTCAGGAAGATACAAAGACAGAGTTGGAATGAAGATTCCAGACTGGATGATCTTAGACGAAATGAAGCACACTGAGCATTATCGGATGTATGCGGAGGTGTTTGGGATATATGTTCCTCTGACAACAGTACAACTGACTGGGTTCTACCAAGGAACGCATAGGACACCTAGCGCCCCTAGGTCACCTAACCCTAAAGTGAATGCAGGAGAGTCAAGTGCTCCAAAATGATCAACTATGATTTGTTTTCGTATTCCACAAAGGAGATTCACACGTCTTACTCTACCAGCTCCAGTGCCAACCGTTGGTAAAGCAGATGGGATGATTTTACAATACCCACTGCAATTAAGTCTTGTTGAGCACAAAAGTCGAGAAGAGCAAGAAGTAAGAGAAAAAGTGAATTGGAGAACAAGCACTTGGCATCATCTGTAGAAATTGAGATTAGATGGGTGGAAGAAACAGAGAAAGTTATTGAAGATAGTACCAATCCCTAGGAGTGTTGATCAAAATATTCCCGACACTAGGTTAGAGCCCAGGAGTGATAAGGAAAGTCCAGAGGTGGAGATTACTAATGTTGTAATACCTGTAAATGTTAATGAAGAAGAAGAGGAAATAACTGATGAGGTGTATGAATTAAAGCGAAGGAAAAGAGGAAGAATTGTAGAGGAGTCTAGAGTAACACACCATCCCCCATACCAATTTGATCTCCTAGGATTCATACTGATCTCGTATCTTCGGATACTAAGAAACTCCAGGAATTAACGGTAACTAATACTACACCTACACCATCATCAAATTCACTCAACACCAAGTTATCTACCACAAACTGACTTCTATCATTATTCAAAGCCAAACCTTCTCATTTCAAATGTTACAAGAGTTTCTTTTAGGAGTTACAGGGACGTTATGGATATTTGTTTGAACATCTGAGAGCAAAGTTCTTGTTAAGGAAGTTATTTGATACTCTTGCTGATCATCTCCAGGAAGTAATAGTTGAATCACTACCCACTATGGTAGATAAGCATATCAAGGAGCAAGTCGAGAAGCAAGTTCCTGAGCAGGTTAAAGTTCAAGTTCCAGTGTATGTTGCAAAAGGGCTGCTTTTGGAAAGGCAAAGAATAAAGAAGAGACTGATAATAAAAGATGATTGCTAAACCATGTTATAGGAGCGTGGGAGATTACAGGCTGAAATTTCATCACAGATACAACAAGCAATTGATAATAAAATGCCTTCTTTGGTTGATGCGTCGGTAAGAAATTATATGTCTAGACATATTCTTCATGTTCATCCAGCTCAACCACAAATAACATCTATTCTTGAACAACAATATCAACTGTATCTATCAATGAAAAACAATCCTCAGTTGCAACAACAAGACATAGCAATATGGCTGGCACTTCAGGTGAAATTTGAGACACTTTAGGTACCTCAAACTACTTGTAGAACTTCTGCCGTTCGCCCAAGAGATCAGGACGACCCTCATGATGATGCTCCTCCTGGATAATAGTGCAAAGCGACAAAAGGCATCTGAGTACAAAGCACATGTGACTGGAGAGTCATCTGAACAGGTTAATGAAAGAGAACAAAGTCTATCATCTTTAGGTAATCAAAAGCAAGTTGTCAATGATTATGATTTTTGGACTGAGTCATATGCTTCAGATGATGATGAAATACCAACAAAGCAAATTTACAAAACATTATGGAAGAAGTGTCACTGACTATTAATGAGGCAAAGCTAAAGAAAATTGCTGATGAGATGTTGAGACAAAGATGTACTTCAGGAGATGAACATCAATATCATATTGATCAGATGAAGAATTTCTTGAAAAGTACCATTGTTTGGGAAAGCAGAAAGGAAATTCTTGCATCTCCACATCCACGAAAGACCACACCTTTAGTTCAGAGTTGTTAAAGAGATCCTAAAGATCCAGCATTGTCTCTGATAAATCAAGATCTTTTGTATTTGAAGAAAGGAATTTCAGGGCCTGAGAAGATAGTGTTGTCACTTCACAAGTTTCCTGCAATTATTTTCAATGATGTTGATATCGAAGAACAGGAACCTTCTTAGATGGTGAATAATGTGTAAAAGAAATTTAATCCTTAGCATCGGTATGGTGTTGAACATTGGAAGAATTCTCATGCAAAGATCTTCTACATAAAGAGGCAGAACGAGACTGGAAAACCAAAGGAAGTTATTTATTCAAATTCAAAGATCATTCAAGTTATCAAGACGTACTGGGAACTAGGTCATGAACACAAGTTCATCACAGAGATAGTTGCAAGAAGAGCCAATGAGTGCATAGTGTCAATTACCGAGTCTGATTACAAGAATCTCAAAAAGAATGATATTGAGGATATCTACTTGCTGATCATGAATGGCAAGGTACCTGATTATGCAGAAACATGTCTGCTATGGTCTTTATTAGTTTTTATCAGAAGCTCAGTGATATGGGAGAGAGTGTATGACTTTCAACTTGGAATAGAAAGCTATCAACATATAGGGGGTAAAAAAGAATCTTACTGCACCAACAAATCTTTTCCCTAGGAATTAAAAAAACATAAAATTGTTCTCCCATCCATCTATGAGCCCGTGCATTGAAATAATATACTAATAAGCCCAAGAAAGAGAAAAGGGTAATGAGACATTCAGAGATTCATAAGTTTTGTGATGCAACACTAAACAAAGTATTAAAAGGTCTTAAGAGTTACAATAATGATGTTAAGTGTGGCTATAAACAAAGAGATCTTACTGAAGATGAGGTTGAGTATTTGAAATTGTTTGAAAAAGAAATTGAAGTGAGATTGAAGTATCGCAACCAGATGAGAAAGAGAGATGTATAGCTTATGTGAAATTAGCTTAAAAATCATTAACAAGAATAAAATTTTGAAAACTAAAAGAGACCTTTTAGAAAAAGAAATGTTAGGTTAAAAAAAAGTGTCGATTATGTGGTTTTATTATATTTAGTCATTAGGCTTTATTTTGTTAAGAATAGCTTGTAATAAGGTTTATTATGCTAACAGTAAGAAATTGCATAATTACCAAATCTAAGGACTAGAAGTGAAACATTAGAAAAATAAAGGAAGGGAAGCTTCTTTCCCTTTCCTATAAATACCCCTCTTAATTACTATTAGGGGTTAAGCCTTGTAATAATCTTTTCCTTTTTCCCTCCATTTTATAATATTTGAAAATTAAATGCTTGCTTTCCTCTACTATTCTCTCTAACTTTCATTGATGATCATGTATGATTCAAGATAATCAAGACCTAACAAGTGGTATCATATGCCATTAGAGAATTAGAGTGATTCGATTTGTGAGTTTTTTACACGTCCGAGAACCTCACGATGCATCGGTGAATTCGGTTGAGATTTTTGAGCTTTTGAGTAGTATTTTGGCAGTTATTTCGTGTATTTGCACGTTATCGAGTATTCTACTAGATTTGATTTGACGAATTCTTGTGGAGTTTGCATTTTTGGAAGTGTTTTATCATTCTGGGAAGGAGTTATAGTAGTTTCGGATCATTTCTTTACATTTTCAAAAGTTTTTGTATCGTTATTAGTTTAGTTTCGGTAGAAAAAATGTTGTAATAGATATATACGCATTTTCGGTTCTATCGAAAATGTATATTAGGTGCTTATTGATAAACTCGGTTGCCTATCAAGTTTCATAAGTATTCATACATTTTTCGGTTTTATCAAAAAGTGTGAATCAGGATTTAGTGAGTTAATCTCGGAAATAAGGTTACAAAGTCTTTAAAAATTACAAGTTCACGGTTGTATCGTGGATTGGGTTTTTAAAACACAAATTCGGTAATTACTAAACTCGGAAATCAAATCCGGTTCTATCGAATTTGGTGATTTAAGTGTTTTGGATTATTAAGACATCATAAATTTTGGTTTTATCGAGAATATGGTTCTTGTTCATCCATATCATAAGGATTTGTTCAAAATTCGGTTCTATCGAGTTTGATTAAATCAATTTTTTGAAACAAAACAAGTTAATCGATTTTTGATTTAGAGTATTTTCGAGTTTACAACGTTTTAAGAGTACCGAGTTTGATTGTATTCTTTGTCTGAGTTTTAGTTCTGTCCAAGAAAGTGTACCGAGTTTCAGACTACTTGTTATCCTAGAACAGTGTCGACAAAGATCCAATCTTTGAATCATAAAGACATGTCAACATCCAAAACATATCAACAATCCCTCGTTGATGCCGGTTCTGAGACTAGGCCTCCCATGCTTAAAAGGGGTATTTATATACCACATGCAAGTAGATTTAGACGATATATAAATCGAAAGAGAGAAAACCAAAAGTGGCTTAACAAAGCACTTAATGAAGGTACTTATCAGTTTCAAATGTTTGTTCCTAGTGATTCGACAGTACCAAAACTGCAGAATGCAGAGGATTTACAAGGTGATGCGT
>BQNB010102097.1:0-24324 GCA_026074375.1 Tanacetum coccineum
CATCTAATGTGCAGGGCAATCAACAAATGGATATACAGGATAAAGGAGTGATTGATAGTGGATTCTCACGGCACATGACAGGGAACATGTCATATCTTACAGACTATGAAGAAATAGATGGAGGATATATTGCTTTTGGAGGGAACCCTAAAAGAGGGAAAATCACAGGAAAATGTACCATTAAAACTGGTAATTCTAGATTTTGAAAATGATCAAACCTATGTTGGTTGTCAAAAGGGAAAGCAGCACAAAGCCTCTTATAAGTCCAAAACAGAGAACTCAATCAGTCTTCCTTTACATTTGTTACATATGGACTTATTTGGTCCAACATTTGTAAAAAGCCTTATGAAGAAAATGTGTTGCCTAGTTGTCATAAATGATTACAGTAGGTTTACATGGGTTTTCTTTCTAGCTACTAAGGATGAGACTAGTGGCATTCTTAAGTCCTTTATAACTGGGATAGAAAATCTAGTAGATCACAAGGTTAAGGTGATTAGATGTGATAAGGGAACTGAGTTCAAAAATAGAGAAATAAATCAGTTTTGTAAAATGAAGGGTATTTTAAGACAATTTAGTGTAGCTAAAACTCCTCAACAAAATGAAGTTGCTGAGAGGAGGAATAAGACACTAATTAAGGCTGCTAGGACTATGCTAGCTGATTCTAAGTTGCCAACTACTTTTTGGGCAGAAGCAGTTAATACTGCTTGTTATGTGCAAAATAGAGTGTTAGTAGTTAAGCCTCATAACAAGACCCCATATTAACTTTTTCATGGTATAACACCAACTTTAAGTTTTATGAGACCATTTGGGTGTCCTGTTACCATTCTTAATACCATAGATCATTTAAGGTTTCTTTGTTGGATACTCTTTAAATAGTAAAGCCTTTATAGTATTCAATAGTAGAACAAGGATAGTGGACGAAAACTTGCATATTAGGTTTAGTGAGAGTACACCTAATGTTGTAGGTAGTGGACTAGATTGGCTATTTGATATTGATGCACTAACAAGAACAATGAATTATGAGCCAATTGTTGCAGGTACACAGTCTAATGGTTTTGCAGGTACAAAAGCAAGTGATAATGCAGGTCAAGCTAGAAAGGAGACAGAACCTGTCAAAGATTACATTTTGCTACCATTATGGACTGCTGATCCACCATATTCTCAAGATCCAAAGAGTTCTCATGATGATGGATCCAAACCTTTAAGTGATGATGAAAAGAAGGTTGATGAAGATCCAAGAAAAGAAAGTGAATGTAATGATCAAGAGAAGGAAGATAATGTTAACATCACTAACAATGTTAATGCTGCTGGCACAAATGAGGTTAATGTTGTTGGTAGAAAAACAAGCATTGAACTTCCATTTGATCCAAATATGCATGCTTTGGAAGATTATATCATATTTGACTTCTCAAGAGATGGTGAAGATGATGGTTCAGTTGCTGACATGAACAATTTGGTTACAACAATCCAAGTCACTCCTGTTCCAACTATAAGAATTCATAAAGATCATCTTCTTAATCAAATGATTGAAGATTTGCAATCAGCTACACAAACAAGAAAGATGTGAAAGAATTTGGAGGAACATGGGTTTGTTAGTACTATTCAACAAAGAACAAACAATAAAGACCTTCAAAACTGCTTGTTTGCTTGCTTTTTATCACATGAAGAACCCAAAAAGGTAATTCATGCATTGAAGGATCCAAGCTGGATAGTGGCTATGTAGGAAGAGCTTCTACAATTCAAGTTACAAGAAGTTTGGACTTTAGTGGATTTACCAAATGGAAAAAGGGCTATAGGCTCTAAATGGGTTTTTAGGAATAAAAAGATAAAAGGGGAATTGTGATAAGAAATAAAGCAAGATTGGTTGCTCAAGGATACACACAAGAAGAAGGGATTGACTATGATGAAATCTTTGCCCCTGTTGCAAGAATTGAAGTAATTAGGCTATTTTTTGCTTATGCTTCATTTAAAGATTTTGTGGTGTATCAAATGGATGTAAAAAGTGTTTTTCTCTATAGGAAGATTAAAGAAGAGGTGTATGTATGTCAACCACCAGGATTTGAAGATCTAGACTTTTCTGATAGAGTATACAAGGTTAAAAAAGCAATGTATGGACTACATCAAGCTCCTAGAGCTTGGTATGAAACCTTATCAACATATCTGTTGGACAATGGGTTTCAAAGAGGGAAAATTAACAATACCTTATTCATCAAAAGGTACAAAGGTGATATTTTACTAGTCTAAGTTTATGTGGATGATATCATCTTTGGTTCAACAAAGATGGAGCTATGCATTACATTTGAGAAGTTGATGCATGATAAATTTTAGATGTGTTCTATGGGAGAACTTACATTCTTCTCAAGATTACAAGTGAACCAGAAGAATGATGGCATATTTATTAGTCAAGAAAAATATGTTGAAGAATTTTTAAAGAAATTTGGGTTTATAGAAGTCAAGACTGCAAGCACATCAATGGAAACTTAAAAGCCTCTGCTCAAGGATGAAGATGGTGAAGAAGTGGATGTTCATATGTATAGGTCAATGATTGGTTCATTGATGTATCTTACATCTTCAAGACCTGACATCATGTTTGTAGTGTGTACCTGTGCTAGATACCAAGTCAATCCAAAGGTTTCACATCTTCATGCTGTGAAAAGGATTTTTAGGTACTTAAAAGGTCAACCAAAATTAGGCCTTTGTTATCCAAAAGATTCTCCGTTTGATTTGGTAGCATACACTGATAGTGATTATGCTAGAGCAAGCTTGGATAGGAAGTCTACAACAGGAGGTTGTCAATTCCTTGGATGTAGATTAATATCATGGCAGTGCAAAAAACAGACAGTGGTTGCAAATTCCACAACAAAAGCTGAGTATGTAGCTGCTTCAAGTTGTTATGGACAAGTGCTTTGGATTCAGAATCAACTACTTGATTATGGGTACATTTTTATTCATACCAAAATATTAATTGACAATAACAGTACTATTTGTATAATTAAAAATCTTGTTTTTTCATTCAAATACAAAGAATATAGAGATCAGACATCATTTTATTAGAGATTGCAATGAAAAGAAATGAATTCAAATTGTCAAAATCCATAATGATAAGAATGTTGCAGATTTGCTTACAAAAGATTTTGATGTAAGTAGATTTCAATATTTGATTGTTAGTATTGGAATGCTAAATATTTAAAGTCTTTTATCTCTTTGTGTTTTTGTAGAGTTTTGTATGAATTAGTACTGTTATTCATGTCATTAAAAGTTTCTGCTGTTAAGTATAATTAGTACTGCTGGTTATACTTAATACTATTAAGTTTCTACTGTTAGTTGTACTTAATACTGTTAGGTATAATTAATATTGGGATAATTGTGAAAATTTATATGGCTTGTGTTTTCTTGGTTTTTGGACTAACATTTTGCAGGAAAAGCAAAGAAAAGTGTTAAATTGATGATAGAAAATCTATTTAGAATGGAATTAGAGTTAATGCTGGTGACTCAAAGTTAATGCTGCTAGGCATAACTTACTACTGCTGGGTGAAAGTTAATGTTGTTGAGGGTATTTTCCATAAATACTTCGATTAAGGGTTTCAATTGATCCTTTAATCAATTTCACTCTTTCAAATACTCTCTAACTACAAACCCTAACTCAATTTTATCATCCATTATCAAAATCCAATATAAATGACGACTCTAAAGTTTGCTGATACTCATAATATGGTCGTATTTTATCTAAACCCACAGAGAGTGATGGGTTTGAACAAATTGTGGATTTTTTAAATGCACACCCTATAAGGCATGCATTAACGATTAATCCTACTATATATATTTCTTGCATTGAACAATTTTGGTCTACTGTCAAGGTCAAAACTATCAATGGGGATGCACAGTCACATGCCCTTGTAGATGGCAAGAAGATAATCGTCACTGAATCATCTATTAGAAGGGATCTTCAACTAGCAGATAAGGAAGGTGTTGGTTGTTTACCAAATTCTACCATTTTTGAACAACTTACACTGATGGGGTATGAGAAAATTTCACAAAAACTAACTTTCTATAAACCATTCTTTTCCCCACAATGGAAATTTCTAATTCATACTATTTTATAGTGTCTATGTCCAAAGACTACTACATGGAATGAGTTTAGTAGTACTATGGCATCTGCCATTATCTGTTTAGCTACAAACCAGAAATTTAACTTTTTAAAATTCATTTTTGATAGTATGATTAGAAACTTGGATAATTTGTCTGGCAAATTTTTGATGTATCCAAAGTTTGTATAAGTATTTTTGGACCAACAACTTGATGGGCTGCCAACTCATAAGAGAATTGATACTGCACCCTCTCACACTAAAAAGATTTTTAGAAATATGAGAAGGGTAGGCAAAGGTTTTTCTGGTAGAGTAACACCTTTATTTCAAACAATGGTGGTACAAAACCAATCACAATTGGGTGAAGGTTCAGCAATTCTAACTGATCCCCATCACACACCCACCATTATTCAACCATCTACTCAACCTCAAAAGACACAACAACCTAGGAAGCCTAAAAGAAAGGACACTCAGGTATCTCAACCTAGTAATCCTAGTGAAAATGTTGCAGATAAGGCTGTCCATAAGGAGTTGGGTGACAGTTTGGTGAGGGCTGCCACTACTGCTTTTAGCTTAGAAGCAGAGCAGGAAAGTGGTAACATCAATAAGACCCAATCCAAGGCAACACCTAATGAATCTAGTTCCCTAGGAACTACTTTAGGTGGTGGTCCCAGGTGCCAAGAAACCATAGGGGATACTATTGCTCAAACTAGGTTTGAGAATGTATCTAAACATTCCAATGATTCACTGCTCGCAAGAGGTAACACACTTCAAAGTGATGAGGATAGACTTAAACTTGATGATATGTACCACTTTACAAAACAGGGTTCTTGATTTAGAGAAGATAAAGACCACTCAAAATAATGAAGTTGCTAGTTTGAAAAGGAGGGTCAAGAAGCTTAAAAATAAAAATAGGTCAAGAATTCATAAGCTGAAGAGATTATATAAAGTTGGTTTGATTGCTAGGGTAGAATCCTCTGATAATGAAGAAAGTTTGGGTTAGGATGCATCCAAACAGGGGAGGATTGATGCTATTGATGCAGATGAAGAAATTACCCTAGTTAGAGTTCAAAATGTGGATGAAGAGATGTTTGATGTGAATGTTTTAGATGGTAAGGAAGTGTTTGTTGTAGAACAAGAAGTTGCTGCTAATAAGGAAAATGATGAAGTTAATTTTGTTGAAGAAGTAGTTGAAGTTATTAACACTACTAAGCTAATTACTGATGCAACAACTGTTAGTGCTGCTACAACAACTACTGCTACAATTACAACTGTTGATGATATTACTTTGGCTCAAGCACTTATGGAAATAAAAAGTACAAAACCCAAGGAGAAAGGGGTTGTTATACAAGAGCTAGGTGAATCTACAACAACAATATCTTCACAACTATCTTCACAACAATCACAGGACAAAGGTAAAGGAATATTGATAGAACCTATGAAGCCTATGAAGAAGAAAGATCTAATCAGGCTTGATGAAGAAGATACTTTACAAATACAAGTTGAATTTGATAAAGAAGAAAGACTTGCAAGAGAGAAAGCTGAAAAGGAAAAAGAAGCCAATATTGCCTTGATTGAAACATGGGATGATATACAGACAAAGATTGATGCTGATCATCAATTGGCTGAAAGATTGCAAGCATAAGAACAAGAAGAGTTGTCTATTGAAGAAAAGGCTACATTTTTTCAACAACTCTTAGAGAAAAGAAGAAATCATTTTGCAACTAAAAGAGCAAAAGAGAAAAGAAACAAACCACCAACAAAAGCTCAATAGAGAAAGATAATGTGTACTTACCTAAAGAACATGGAAGGATACAAGCTCAAAGATTTAAAGTTTAAAGAATTTGATTATATCCAAGAGATGTTTGACAGCGCATTCAAAAGGGTAAAAACATTTGAAGACTTTAGAACAAAGTTGGTGGAAGGCAAAGAAAAGAGAGCAGGAACAGAGCTGATACATGAGAATGCAAAGAAGCAAAAGGGGGAAGATGATAAAGAAACAGCAAAGCTTAAACAGTGTTTCGAAATCATTCCAAATGAAAAAGAGGTAACAATTGACGCTATACCTTTAGTTGTTAAGTCTCCAAGTATTGTTGGCTAGAAGATTTATAAAGAAGGAAAAAAAAGCTATTATCAAATAATGATAGCTGATGGAAAGTCTCAAACATACATGATCTTTAGTCAAATGCTTAAAAGTTTTGACAGGTAGGATTTGGAAGATTTAAACAAGTTGGTAAAAGCTAAATATGAGTCAACAAGACTAGTGGAAGACTTGGATTTGTTGTTATGGGGTGATTTGAAAACAATGTTTGAACCAGATGTAGAAGATAATGTATGGAGGAATCAACAAGAATACAAAGTGTTGGATTGGAAGCTATATGACTCATGTGGAGTATATTCCTTGAGGATGCAACATATGCAGATTTATATGTTGATAGAGAAGAAGTATCCTCTTGCACCACTTACACTTTCAATGATGTTGAAAAAGAAGCTTATAATTGATTATAAAAGTGAAATGGCTTATCAGCTTCTTAAATTCATCATAAAATAACTTAAGAAGTAAAGAAGTGTTTGGAAGCATCCTCCTGGTGTTGATGAAGCTTTAAATGAAGAAATTTGATGATTTTGAAGAAGAATATCAAGTTTAGGGGAGGATTGTTGGGATTAAAAGTCTTCTTGATGTTGTTTGAATTACTATTGCTCATGTTCGTGTTAATGCTGCTCAGCTGGAGTTAGTACTACTCAGAGACTTCAAAGAAAATATGCTAAGTGTTTACTACTGCTAGTACACAATTAGTACTGCTAGTGAATATTAGTGCTGCTGATGAACTTCAAAGAAAATATGCTAAGTAGTTACTACTGCTAGTACAAAGTTAAGACTGCTTAGTTGAAGTTAATGCTGCTAGTGAAAATATGCTTGAAGTTACTACTGCTAGTGAATATCAAGTTAATGCTGCTAGTTAGTACTACTTATATGATATGTATTAGTTGTTTATAGAAAAGATTTTAGATACTTAGGGAAGTATTGTAAGCCGACTAGGACTCCTTGGTGTATAAAAGGAGGTCCTAGGGCATAGAGTTTGATGTACCAGAACCAAAACCAAAAATCAATCTTAGTCGTATAATTCTTAGCTTCAAGGTCTTTGTAACCCTAATACTTTGAGAGTATTCGTATTATTATCATTAATAATATTGGAGCTTATTTGTTGAATTGTATGTTCATTGAATTACTGTTTCATTGATAATTCTTCTTAATATTAAAGATTAGATTCCGCATAATCTTTAATACATTCAAACACAGTTTCTACTATAGTTGTGTTAGATTTATCTAATATAACTAAACCTTAAACAAGCTTAAGGAATTCGATCTATTGAAGTGGGATCAACAAGTGGTATCAGAGCTTGTTGAGAAGCTGTGAATAAGCAGAACCTGTTTTTGCTAAAAGATATGAAATAATCTTACTAGGACAGAAAATCATCAAATAACAAGCACGTCGTATTACACAATTAGCAAACAAACAGAAATATAAACTAGTCTAAATTACACTACTCCTAAGGGTTAGATCTAATGTTAAAAACCAATATATAAAATAAAAATCAAGATTAATTTTCACTCCCTGGCAACGGCACTAAAAACTTGATGTGTCGTTGTGTGGTGTATATTTTTATGATTCAAGTTTTAAATTTATATTTTTCCAACTTAACCAAAAACAACACTTTAACGGGCAGTGTACCCAGTCGGTGGTAGATTCGTGGTAAGTAGGGTGTCGAACACTTGAATCGAGGTTAAATCTCTAATTTATTAATATTTTGGTTTACTAATCTAAGTTAGTTCTAATTTAAGTCAAACGTATGCTAATCCTATGTTAGTTCTAATCCTAATTCTAACAGGTAAAAAGGGGGGTTTCAGCCTGAGAGACTGGCACAGGTTTGGTGGTGACTACAATCAATTCAAGACACTTTAACCCACGCAAGCAAATTAACAGAAGATAAATGAACGGTCAAGCCTTATAATAGAAACTGTATTAGCCATTATTAATTCGATTAGAAGTTGGTTTGTTTATTCAGTGCAAAAATTAGTTATCTCGAGGTGGCATATCATTCTTGGACTTAGGCGAGACTTTATCCTAAGACCTAGACACATTAATTCTGTCATAATTAAAGCATCCGCATAAAGCATCCTTATTTGCTGATTATAATCTATCTTACGGATTAAAGCAATGGTGATCTTGTTAAACCCTAGCTCATAGAGACTTTACCCACTTACTGCTTTACGGCAATTTATACACTAGTAGTCCACTTTTCCATCTATCCAATGGACTCAGAACGTAATTTATTGAATTATCTAGGTTCACCTGCTAGTCAACTTGTTCAATAAACCAAAGACAATTTCTGTTAACTAGTTAATCCAGAAGCGTATCCTTAGCACGGTTTTAGAAGGACAATACTTGTGATCCTATGATTCTAGATGTATAAATTACTATATGGAGAGCTATCCCAGAATCTATATTACTTGGTCCGTATCACTAGATCCAGTTGAATGATAGGTCGCATACAAAAGCACATAAACAAGTATATTGATAAACATAAACAAGCATACAACGATAAATTAAGAAATCGAGATATAAAAAAAACCAAACATTCAGATCTTCATAATAATAGCTAATACCCAAAGGTATTAGCCTTCAAACATCATAATTAATACAAGAGTAATGGCTTAGCCAAGGTAAACTAACCGAGTTAACGAATGATACCAAAAACTGAACGATTACAAAAGTATAAGAAATTACACGTTGTCTCTTATGGATTGGATCGCGTTGCGAGACCTCTTGTGCTCTTTTTCTCTTTTAAAAATCGACTTTTGTGGTTTAGGTATCGAGAATATGATTTAGCACACTTAAAACTCGTTTTTGAGTTTTGTATTTATAGGGTCTAGAGTCGGTGTCGATACGGCGTATCTAATGGCTTGGATATGGCGTATCGGAGTTTCTTGGAGTAGGGACCACGTTTGATATCTTCCAGAATATTTTATTCCTATATAGCTTGAATACGGCGTATTGCCTTTCTTGGATATGGCGTATTGGTCTTGTGTCCTTCGTGGTCTTTGGTGAGTGCAGTCATAGTAATCTTCAAAATATCTTCGTTTAAGCTCCAGAATGCGCTCTTTTTGCTAATATTCACCAAGTACTCCATAATTACTGCAATTCTCAAATATAAACGATTAAGTAACAATTCTTTGCAATAATTATACAAAATGGGTTAATTATATGGGATAAATGATGCTATAAAATAGATGATATTTGATGTCATCAAAATACACTCCCAAGCTACCAAGAATGGCTTTACTAAGAGTGAGCCTACCACCTATGGAAAGCGTTTTAGCTTTCCAATTTGACAGTCTTTTTTGGAATCTATCAATTAGTAGGAACCAATTAGAGCATCTAGACAAGTTCAAACCAATAGAAAGGCCTAAATATATGCAAGGGAAGTTACAAGGTTGACAACCTATTGCTAGAGCTAAATAGTTTAGCTCTAAATGGGACACCCCAACTCCATGGAATATGCTCTTGTTAAAATTAACTTTTAGACCGGAAGCTAGATGGAAACAAGAGAGGATTGTTGACAAGTTCTTAGCATTTGACAAGGACCATTCACCCATTATAAGAGCATCATCCGCGTATTGAAGATGGGAGATATGAATCTTGTCAATGCCTACTTCAACACCCCTAAATAAATTCTTTTTCCTAGCATCCAAAAGAGAAGCATTTAAAGCTTCAACTGCTAAAATAAGGAGGAGGGGATATAGGGGATCACCTTGTCTAAGGCCGCGTTCGAGTTTGAATTCACGTGTAGGCGAGCCATTGATAAGGACTGAAGTGTAACCCGAGCGAAGACAAGCAAGAATCCAACCTTTCCATTTTAAATTGAACCCCGTTTGACACATAACAGATTCAAGAAAAGACCAACTCAATGTATCAAATGCTTTTTCAAAGTCAACTTTGAGCAAGAAAAGTTTCCTTTTGTACATTTTGGACTAAGCGATTATTTCATTCACTAAGAGGGGGACCATCCACTATTTGACGTCCTTTGATGAAATCCATTTGTACATCACTTACCACTGATGCGATCACTTTTCCAAGGCGGTTTGCTAATATCATAGCAATGATCTTGTATTGGCACCCGATGAGACTAATGGGCATATAATCATTTAAGACTAAAGGGTCATCACATTTTGGAACAAGAGTGATGAAGGACGAGTTACAACCTTTAGGAATGAAGGAGCAAGATTCAAATTTCCTAATATAGGCAATTATATCTGAACTAACAATGTCTCAATAAGCTTATATGAGTTTAAAGGAGAACCCGTCTGGACCTGGAGATTTATCCCCACCACAATCCCATACTAGATCCTTGATTTCTTAAACAGAGATGGGAAGATCAAGTGAACAAGAATCCTTAAAAAAAGAGTCTTGAATAAACCAAAGGTGAATGATGATCGTGATGTATTTTCTTCTTTGAATTTTGAGTTAAAAACTTAGAAGATGTGATCTTTCAAAAGGGGTGGTTCTGAGACCCAAGAGCCAAGTATATTGAGACCATTAATCCGAGAGCAATTTCGTCTACTATTAATGATCCCATGAAAGAAACTAGAGTTATCGTCACCGTCTAAAGCCCATTTAGATTTAGCTTTTTGACAGAGGTCTTTGATATTCTTATATTCTAAGTCGTGAAGTTCCTTTATATGTTTCGATCTTTGATCAATATCAAAGGGGGTGAGAGTTCCAGCTTCCGCTTTAGTGTTGAAATCTAGCAGCGAGGAATAAATGGCAGAGGCATGAGAGTTTTTGGATGCACTGACTTGTTTTCTCCAAACTTTGAGACTTAGCTTAAGGCCCTGTAACTTTTCTTTAAAAGAAAGAGAAAATTTTGTAAAAGGTTTTGATAGGGGAGAGTTCATGAGTTAAGCACAATGGGTTAAAATTCAT
This sequence comes from Tanacetum coccineum, assembly GCA_026074375.1. Taxonomy (NCBI): domain Eukaryota; kingdom Viridiplantae; phylum Streptophyta; class Magnoliopsida; order Asterales; family Asteraceae; genus Tanacetum; species Tanacetum coccineum. Next base: position 11,072 of record BQNB010102097.1, read on the forward strand.
CATGGGCTAACCAAGAGTTGTAAAGTTTGAATGGCACAGTGTAACAATCTGTATTTTAGGTGATTGTACGACGTTATATATTTCACTATTTATTTTTAGTCTCGTACGCGTTTGCTTTTAATTTTAATCGTTAAGTTAAATCGCGTAAGCTAAAAATTATAATTCAACGTAAACGGGCATCAAACAATTAAATGTTTACGTCAAGCAAGTGTTAGATAATTATTTAGAGGATAATTATTAACTTTGCACATTTTTTTATTGGTAACGTAAAGTGTTTATATTTCGCGATAAAATACGTTTAGGCATTCACGGAACCATCAAAACTTATCTATGCTTCAACAAATACCCATTTTTATACCCAGTACCTAAAGTTTTATAAAACTTCACCCATGTTAGTCAATATAGCCAAATTCTATGTATGAGAATTAAACCAAGACATACACTTTACAAGTATACACTTTATATTTAACAAAAACATCTTACACTTCAAGTATACTCTTCATAATATATCAAGACACAAAAACTTGGTCCTTTCCCCCCAACCCACGGCAACAACAAGAATAGGGGACAAGGAGCACACAAACTTTATCAAGACCATGTACAACTAGAACTCATAATGCCTTAAGGACATGACTAGTTACCTTGACCAAAGACTTCCCTAAAATCCTCATCTTGTCTTAAGACTTCTACATGTGGTCTTTGACTAGCCAAGTTGTAATATATAAGGCTTACACTAGATAGATAAACACGCACTTCATTTCCTTAGTAGAAAAACTCTCTCATTCTCTTTGTTTCTCCCTCCTAACCCACAGCCAAAACCAAACACATACACACAATCCATACAATTTTATTTACCACATATACAAGTGTTCTAGCAACATATCTAAGGTATTGCAAGAAGGTTTGAAGGCTTGGTTTAGCATTTACAATGGTTAAGCAAGAAAGGTTTAGAATTAGGGTTTCATAAGAATTAGGGTTTTCATAGTCTTGGAAGCTTAGGTTTATTATCTCAAATAGGGTTTAGATCTTTTATTTCTTCATCATACTTCACACTAAGGTCATCTAAAACTCTTAAACTCTTTACATTTGTGATTTCATATGTATATTATGTTTATATAGTGAATCACCATCTAGGAATATTATTAACATATAAAATGGATTTTTACATTTGTTTATGGTTTGATAAGCTTTGTCATATGTTATGTTGATGTTGAGGACATGTTATAATGGGAGTATAAGTATTATTCAAGTGTTGGTTTATCTATAAAAAATATATATAAGTTAAGGATTTAAAAAGTTACTTAATAAGTTTATAAGTAGAAATGATATGAGATTTTTTTTATCATGGACAATATTTGGACAAATTATGGACTAAGGACCTTAAGTATGTAAGACATGTGGTATAAGTTGTTGTAGAAGACTTGTAACAAAGTGACTAAACTAAAAAGTTATAAAAAAACATATTTTAACAAAATGATCAAAAGTCGCTATTTTAAATTCGAATATAAAGTATATATTTTATATTTTTATAAAGTATTACATGTTACAAGGATCGTAGGCATGTAGAGAACTCGAAAACCCGATTTATAACGAAGAAGATACGACATTTGTAAGTTATATATAATAAACGCTTTAATAAAAGAAATTTTATAAAAACTTATTACAATTCACCTCTGATATAAATGATTGGTTATTTTTCTCAGAAAGTACATATTTTTAGGATTCCAAAACATTAAGAATCAGAATTTTTAGATCAATAACAAAGGAGTTATGGATTTTTCATGTTTACGATAATAAATACGTTTATAAAAATTTTTTTATAAACTATGAACAGTAAAAATTACTATTCATCTTAGATACATTTTAGAAAATACATTAGTTAGATAAAACTTTTAATTACGAAGACGTGCTCAAAAGAATCACTAAAATTGGAGTTAAAACGAATAAGATACGACGTTTACGAGTTACGATAGTTAAATTTATAAAAATAAATTTATAAAAGTGAATGAACAGTAAAAAGTACTGTTAACTAGAGGACTCAAAATATGAAAATTTAATATTTTGATACATCATCTTAATACGAAAGCGTGGACATAAGAAACGTAAGAAACAGACTTAAAACGATAAAGTTACACCGTTTTTATTAAAGAGATATTTATAAACGTTTTTACTTTATAAATATGATTTCACAAATATAATTAGATGGTGATGTAGCTATATAGAATTATATACGTATTAGTTATTCAAATTACTGAGTACTCATACGACCCATAATTAATTAGGTTGCATTCAGGCGTATTCGTGATGCATTTTCTGTTTGTGATTTACATTATCGATTCACTCACTCAAGGTCAGTTCATAGCCCCACGTTTTACATATATAATGATTTACAAGTTTTGAGGTAGGAAACATATGCATGTTTTACAATTGGACGCAAGTGGACATTTTACATTACGATTACGTGTTTGCCTAAGTAGCGATAACCCTCTGAGCCCATTATCATGAACTGTCAATTACTTATTGTGAGCGCGAATGTTATGAATAGATCTATTTGGGATTGACATCCCCGTTTGGGTGAGTCATGCTTACTGTGCCGATATTCCAGACAACGAACGTATACCAAGTTGGCAATTTATATTGCAATTCATACATGTCGAGCTTCAGTGTCATGAGCTTAGGGAAACGTAATTACATTTTATGATGTTTGCATCTGTTGCATTATCATGAGGAAATCTTGCGGTCCTACATTATACATTTTACAAACCTATGAATTCACCAACATTATTGTTGACGTTTTAAGCAATGTTTTTTCAGGAGATCAATGAAGTACAAGACAAGGGATACATTGGTGGTCATTATTTTGGAAGTCATATGCATTAAAGATTTGGTTGCATTACATTTTGGGGATATATTTGTTATGGACAAAAATCTTTGTATTTTGAACAATGAACATGCGAAGTTTCGGACTTATGTAACAACAATTTGTTAAATCTAATGTATCGGTTTTAAACGACTTTTAAATGGTCGTTCTTATATATATCTTGTGTTATTGATCTATGAAGTAACACTCTCAACCCATATTCCGCTGCGACCTAATTTGGAGGTGTTACACACAGGACCGAACTCAACATTCTTATTGGATACAAGGATTGGAACATGGTCTGAGTACTCTCTTACAAGGGCTAATGTGAACGAGTTTGGCCATATGTTAAGGTAATGAGGAGATACGAGAAACCTGTCGAGTTTACTTAGTTTGGAACCAGTTCTGCTAATACGAGTATACCACATCCCATACAACTGGTTCTGTGCTCACCATGCTGACCCTTTCACATAAGACAGATAATGCTGCTACTGTTTCGGGCTTGATTCATGACACATAAACCACATTATTCATGTCACGGTTGCCTATTAGTCACGAAAATACATGAAAGAAACATCAAATCTGAAACTAAAATAAAGTATTAAATTTATTTGTTGCAAATTTAGGATTCGACGAAAGATTGCACTTGTTTAACAGTGTCATAAACTGTAGAGGGACCGGTGAAATCGACTATAACTGGTGTGGTTTTTGACTGTCACTAGATTAAATTAGTATGCTAAAGATGAAATTATGAATGCTACTTGTGATATTTAGATTAGATGGTTGACCTTTTCAAAGGTCCATAAGTTACAATTTAGACACCAGATTGTTTAAAGTTAGTTTCTTCATTAAAAATCAAAGAAATTGAAATGCTTAAAAAATAAAAATATTATCGAAATATTTGATTAACTTGAACTAAAAAAAATAGGTTTGACTACCTACAGATTCATTACAAGAGATATGTAACCTTGTACCATTGTCAAGTCATTGATAATAGGTATCGCTAGAGCTTCTTCCATTCTACAAACTTTAAACGACATATCAAAAAATTTAATGTAAAAATCATAAATCTTAACTTTTAAAAATGTTAAAAGGATCATATTAGCATTAATACATTATTATATCAAGCTCAATATAGTCATTTTGTCTTCGATAAAAATGAAACATGCTCCATGTAAACATTTATTCATGTTATATTTTTTTTGCGATGTTTCTGGAAAAAGAATCATTCTCGTACCTTCCCGATCTCTTCTCCAACAAGGTATGAATCAACGGCTCCAGTGGCTTCCATGCCCCCTACTTTGGTGACTGCTAAAATAACAGCCAATCTAATCTCCTTAGCTGCTCCATTAATCAACACATGTCCCGTACCCACGCAAGAAAACAAACATTGTTAAGAAACATCATTATTTACGTGTATTATGGTCTTGCAATATCAAACATTGCCAACAACCAAACATGTTATGGGTGCAAGTCTGGTTAAACAACTTGTGTAAACATGTACAAAAATATATCATTAGTATACCTTAATGTTGTTTTGAGGAGGCTGTTTTTGCATTGAGTAAGAGATGGTATGATAATGAATTTTAAGGTAAAGTGGAGCCATAGGTATTGTGTCATGGATTTGGAATCTGAGAGCATCCATTGTTGCTCCTGTGAAATTATAACAATATTAGATATTTAAACATAAAAAAGTAAGCGCAAAATGTCTCACCCCGCTAAAGCGGAAACACGAGGTGCGATGTATTAATAAACATCACAAAAGATGATAGAATAAACAACATACATGATTAAGTTAAGAATATTTCAAATACGAGTTTAAAAAAATGCATGGTACATCATAACGTGTTTTCTTCCGAACATGAGTTTCTCAAAAGACAAGAGATTTTCGGAGACACCAACATTTATAAAAATGTCCAAATGTAACGCACTAAAACTTTCACTTATGATTGATCACCTGAAAAGCATGATAAAAACGGTCAACTATTGAAAATAGTTGGTGAGCTCACAAGAATATGTACACAAAATAGTTTAAAAATGATGTCCAGGGTAACACTAAGCAGTTTCGAGTTACCAAAAACAAAAGTTCAACATAATTCAAATATCCAAATTAAGTTTCCATTTCAAGTTTCCAAATCAAGTTCCCGTTACTTAAAGTAACATAACACAAATCACTTGTTTGTATGCTATAATGTTTATGCGAGGTCACTACTTAAGCGAATCCGCCGCATCCAAGATCCAATAACAACATAATCTGCTAGCGTGGCAAAGCCAACACTAGATATACGTAACGCTACTAGCTGCCATACACTATGACACTAGACTCATGTTATTAAACTACTAGACCTCGTGAACAATGACATTAGTTTAAGTGCTCTAGTACTATGCATCCTCGCATCAAGGGGTGAGGAGTGGCAAATCCTAATAGCGCTATCCATAAATACTAATGTCTCGTCCCGGGCATCTTCGAAGTTGAGCTAAAAGTAGTGTGGTTTACCATCAAGTATTAAACAAGCAAAAGTACCAAAATCCTAGTTTCAAAGCACTTCCAATAGTTTAACAAGTTCAAACGATTTCAATGTTCAATATGTTCCAAATACGTTCAAAAGTTTCGAGTACATAAAAGTACTAACATGGAAATTTAAGTATAACATATCATGCTTTCTACCCCAAAACATTTAAAACATGTAAAACGAGGGGCCATGAGAAACTCACCTTAATAGTAAAGACGAGCACAACGGTTTCTGACAAATTCAAACATGTAGGCAACCCAACGAACTCACAACCTTCTACCCAAGACCTAAGGCAAATAAATATACATAATTAGATCCTATACGATATGCTCGGGAAATACTCATGTCTTTTATTTAGTCAGTTTATTAAGTTAACCGATCAACCAAGTTAGAGTGTCTTACAGTACAAGCCCTTCACAAACCTTATTATACTATACCTTATGTGTGTTTCAAAATTTTTATAGACCTTATTAAGTCACTTAGCCTATCTGAACGAACCCGACTAAAAATAGTATTCTGTTTTGACACTTCTTTTTGTTTTAATAACAAGAGGTACTTAGAAGTAAAATAAAGTGCTAAAGTTGCTAGGACACTGAGTAAACACATAAAACTAGTTCCTACATCAGTTTTAAAGCTTCATACGCATGTATGAGTGATTTACACTCTCAACAACTCACTTGTTAAATTTTAGAAAATCAGGAGATTTGACCTTTGGTTTTATTTCGACAAAATGAATAACTTAACAGAAAGATCTCTTTACAAAACTTATATTTTTGGAAAGTAGGCTCAGAGTACTACAATTTAGAGCCAAGAAGAATGTCAAAAGACTTATATTTCAATTAGTTATGACCTTTTTAAAGTGGTTTTTCATTCCAAACAACCATTAAATTTGGGTTTTCATCAAATTTCACATGCAATATTTCTACCCAATCACTCAAAAATTATTAGTGCAAATATTATGATATTTAATCTACACAGTCTCGTTTGTTTTGTTGATGAAAAACATGTAACTTGTAATACATATCATAAAATGTACAAGTTACTCGTAATCATAATTTGTCTCAACATACATTCAACATCTCTTGATGTCTCAAATCCTCATATGTTACAACACATGTTCATACATGTTTGTTATATGGCATTATAATCAAATCCTTAACAAACCATTGAAAATGTTTATCCAAATTTACTTTCACTTTGCATATTTTTAAGAAGTAACTAGCACACTTTTAGAAAGATTAATATACTTTCATTTTTTATATTTGTTAAAATCATTTTAATTTTATTTAAAATGAAGTTGGCTTTTTGATTTGTCACTTCAATTATCTTGTAAATCTATACAAAATATTTTGAAGATTTACATTGGATTTTGCAAGATTTGAAAGATATTCATCACAAAATCTATCTAAAATCTGGATTTGGTGTGCAGTGAGCTGGTACACTATCATTACACTAGCCGGTACCCTTTTGGAAGGGTACCGCGAAAACCGGGGAACTATAAAATTTTTGCCTATAAATAGAAGACTAAATCTCACCATTTTACACATCTTTCACACAAACTTTTTCTGTATTTTTTCACTCATTTAGATTAGTAGGAATACACTTTAAACACCCTCATTTTCATATGATCATAATGCGTCTAACATTTATTTTGTTGTAAGCATAATTCTATGATGATCCACCAAAGCAAGCCTTAGAGATCTTGCCATTTCCATCCACCACAAAGCATATACATATGTAGATCTACAAGATTAGAGATTTCATCATCTTCATCAATTTGAAGGCATCCTATCAATGGAAGTTCATCTAGATTAGGAATTCATATCCAATTGACACAAATGTCTTGGATCTTTATTGTATGTACTATTGTCATCACATTGTATTAGATGGTTTATGTGTTTGTGCCATAAAACACAAGGTTTGTTATGTTGGGCCATAAAACATAACGGGTTTGGGTTGGTTCTACCAGATGCGTAAGAACCCGATATTTAGCTTTGTACAAGATAAAGTGTAAGCGATGTTGTGTAAGATTTTCTTTGCCAAGCAGGGAGCTTGTTAATTTACTGAAATAACTCTCGAGTTGGATACTCGGGGAGTGGAGTAGGGCGGAGAGGAACTCCGTGACCGAACCACTATAAATCATCGTGTCTGGTTTACATTCTTGTTTATTTATCGCTCTCTATTTATTTTATACGTATGCTTATGTTGTGACGTGATGTTTATACTTGTGTTGTGACAACTTGCTTATTCTATGCTTTTTATTATTCATATAGTCATAGATTATATTTGGTACTTTTCATATTATGTCAAGTTTGATCGGGCATTTGATACAAAAGTTTTAAGATTTTAATCGGAAACGTATTCACCCCCCCTCTACGTTTTCCACAATTGGTATTAGAACCACATGACTCTAGGTTTCAAATTAAAACAAATGGTTTTCAAAACTTAGTACGATCCATATATCAAATTATCCGAAAAGTGGGACTTAAAATGAAAAGTATGTCGTTGTTTTATACTCCCTCCGTCCTATTTTTATTGTCCACATTTCCTTTTTAGGATGTCCCAATTTAGTTGTCCACTACTAAAAACAGATAGAGAAGTTTGATCAAGTTTATTATATTACGCTTGTTTGAAATTATTATTACAAACTTTGAAGAAAACTTTAATTAATTAGTTAAGAGTAAACCTGTCATTTTGTCAAAAAATAAGAAAGAGAAAGCAGTAATAAATGCACTTTTCTTAAACTATATGTTTTTTGTCGGGAGATAATAATTTTGGGATGGAGGTAGTACTTAGAAGGTTTGTCGTTGAATATCTTTGTTAATACAAGCTTGAATAATGATTAAAAATTGTTATATAAGTTTACTTTAAAGGATACCAAGTTTTAAACCTTGTCTTTGGGTCTAAATATGCGTTTTTGGAAAATTTGATCAGACCCGCAGTACTCTTTTTCAACAAAGGCCGGTCCCGGTTCCTCAGTAGACAATTCACATATTTGGTCAACTATGAAAGCTCGTAAAAAATTAACCGTAAGTCTGTAGGAGTTGTGCCACCTACCATTTTGAAGGGAAGTGAGTCTACTTAATAATAAAATGAATTATAGATCCTTATTAAAAGTTTAAGGAAGTCAGATTACCAAAATACTATTGAGTGTCCAAAATATTAACATAGAAAATCAAAATTTTAAGTCAGGCAATTTAAGTTGGTATCCTTTGAACATTGATACATCCTATTTTGAAATTAAAGTATTTTGGAAACTAATCAAGCTTGGTATACATCATCATATTCAAGGCAAGGCGAAGAAAAGTATTTTCGTATGCTACGCTAGTTGCCTTGATTTGCTTTGTTTATATATCTTGGATGTATGCTTATTTTAGAATTGCATTTGAGCTTATTTATTTGAGAAACATAAGTGTCAACCTTGTTGTTCCTTCGCTTGTATGTCAATTTAAATTCTTAAAGAAAATTTTCAAATCAATATGGTTTTAAAAGGAGCGTTTGGGACAACTCCTAATTTTGTTGAAAATATATTTTCGTAAATGCTTAGGTAAGTCATATAAGTAGAGATGATGTTTAAAATGTATAATACGCTATATGTTTACTTGTTTTAACTTATTTAGTATTATATATTCTTTACACCTTGTAATTGATTTTGTTTGTTTATGCAACATAAGTGTCTTGTTTCCATATTTGCTCATTTAATTGACGGTTTCATATTTTCACATAATGGGGATTATGATAGGTCTCATGCACCTCATATAGGCATATATGTCTTTCTTTGCATATGATATATCAACATCTTGCATAATCTCAATATCTTAATAAACCAATTAAGCATAAGAACTAAGTAAGTTAGTTAAGTGTTTTGAAAAATATTGTTATAAAATTTATGCTCATCAAAGTAGGATTGACAACTTGAATGTTTCATCCAAAATACTCAAGTAATGATGAAGTGCAGTGATATCTTGTTTTAATTTTAAAAGCATATTTTAAAGCGGGTCAAAGTAATAAGTTATAGTTATGGTTAAAATATATGTAAACGGGTCAAAACCAAGTGTGTATTTGATATTGAAGTATATATTTTATGAATGAATTTTGGAAATTTTTGATGTTATGTCGAGTTATAGAAGTCGAGTTTTGGTTATTTTAGCCATATATATAATCAAGACAACAAGTTTTTATAGAAAATGGGTCATGTTGGAAATTTCATATAAAATCAACCGTATGAAGTTAGAAGTTGTGTCACCCGCCGTTTTAAAGATAATTGAGTCTATTTTTATGTAAACATAGTCTAAAGAGATGATTTGTAATATATTATTGCCAGTTTATAAAATAATAACAAAAGGTCAGATTTGGGTCATGGCGTTTCCGCCAACTGTTTTAAATATTTTTGGTCATGTTGAAAAAGAAGCATTTCAAAAACACTTCGTTAAAATTATCTACACATTTTGAAATTGTCATTTTATACTTGTCATTGTTACCACTAGTTCTCTAACTAGTTCTCGAACTAGTTCTCCCACTTGTTGTCCATCCCCCAACAATATTAATACTACCTTTTCCATACTTGTAATAAATATGATCTTTCTTTCGCTAGTCTATCATGACATCTTGCATTGCATATACATGTGTTGATTATATGTTCTTGTTTGATTATTTGTCTTGACGTTATCTTGGTATTTGATAACTATTTGATTAATTGTCAAATGCATAAGCCTTAGGAAGCTTTTGTTTCCTTTTTAAATTCTTTTATGCTTATTGATGTGTCGTTGTGTGGTGTATATTTTTATGATTTAAGTTTTAAATTTATATTTTGTCGACTTAATAAAAAACAACACTTTAATGGGCAGTGTACCCGGTCGGTGGTAGATTCGTGGTAAGTAGGGTGTCGAACACTTGAAGTGAGGTTAAATCTCTCTATTTATTAATATTTTGGTTTACTAATCTAAGTCAAACCTATGCTAATCCTATGTTAGTTCTAATCCTAATTCTAATAGGTAAAAGGGGGGTTTCAGCCTGAGAGACTAGCACGGGTTTAGTGGTGACTACAATCAATTCAAGACACTTTAACCTACGCAAGCAAATTAACATAAGATAAAAGAGCGGTCAAGCCTTATAATAGAAAACTGTATTAGCCATCATTAATCCGATTAGAAGTTGGTTTGTTTATTCAGTGCAATGATTACTTATTTTGAGGTGGCATATCATTCTTAGACTTAGGCGGGACTTCATCCTAAGACCTAGACACATTAACTCTGTCATAATTAAAGCATCCGCATAAAGCATCCTTATTTGCTGATTATAATCTACCTTAGGGATTAAAGCAACGGTGATCTTGTTAAACCCTAGCTCATAGAGACTTTACCCACTTACTTCTTAATGGTGATTTATACACTAGTAGTCAACTTGTCCAACTATCTAATGGAATCAAAACATTATTTGTTGAATTATCTAGGTTCACCTGCTAGTCAACTTGTTCACTAAACCAAAGGCAATATCCGATATCATAGTTAAGCTAGAAGCTTATCCTAGCACAGATTTAGCAGGACAATACTTGTGATCTTATTATTCTAGATGTATAAATTACTATATGGAGAGCTATCCTGGCATCTAGATTACTTGGTCTGTATCACTAGATACAGTTAAATGATAGGTCGCATATTAAAGCACATAAACAAGTATAAATTGTTAAACATAAACTAGTATACAACGATAAATTAAGCAATCGAGATATAAACAAAACCAAACATTCAGATCTTTATAATAATGGCTAATACCCAAAGGTATTAGCCTTCAAACATCATAATTAATACAAGAGTAATGGCTTAGCCTAGGTAAACTAACCGAGTTAACGAATGATACCAAAAACTGAACGATTACAAAAGTATAAGAAATTACATGTTGTCTCCTATAGATTAAAATACGTTGCGAGACCTCTTTTGCTCCTTTTTCTCCTCTGAAAATCGACTTTTGTGGTTTAGGTATCGAGAATATGCTTTAGCACACTTAAAACTCGTTTTTAAGTTTTGTATTTATAGGGTCTGGAGTCGGTGTCGATACGGCGTATCCAATGTGTTGGATATGGCGTATTGGGGGTTTCTTAGAGTAGGGATCACGTTTGATATCTTCTAGAATATCTAACTTCTATATTTCTAATACGACGTATTGGTCTTCTCTAGATACGGTGTATTGATCATGTGGTCTTCGTGGTCTTTTGTGAGTGCAAGCACATATACGCCGTATCTTCCTTGATGGATACGGCGTATTGGTTGTCATAATAGTAATCTTTAAAATATCTTCATTTAAGCTCCATAATGCACACCTTTTGCTAATATTCACCAAGTACTTCGTAATTACTGCAATTCTCAAATACAAACTATTAAGTAACAATTCTTTGCAATAATCATACAAAATAGGTTAATTACATGGGATAAATCATGCTATAAAATAGAAGTTATTTGATGTCATCACTTATATTCGTGATACTAAATGTTAAGGATTAAACAAGACTTGCATGCATCTTACATGTGAAGTAATTTTGTCTCGTATATGATGTCTCGTGTGATCTCATAATTTGTTATTTTAATACATAATAATTTTGATATGGATATATCTATATTTGAAAGCTCTTGTCCCTTGTTGGCTTTCCTTAAATCTATCTGTATGATGGTCTAATTTATACATGCTTAAACATGGTTTGCATGATCTTTTCATCTTGCTCGTTATATGACATTGCTACATGATTTATTTGCTACTTACACACTTATATTATATCAAAGTATTTTTGGTATACATGTAGAAGTCTAGGATTTTCTTATAAATCTTGCTCATCACAACTTCATTATCTAAAACACCATCTTTGGATTACGTGCCTATTTGTTTCATTTGATATATATCTTTCACGTCATTGTTAGTGCAATTGGTTTACTAATCTAAATCATCTTGTTGGGAATTATTCATTCCTGACTTAGTACCGTTAGGTATATACTTAGTACCGATAGTTATAGTTAGTACTGACAGTACAAAGTGTTAAGTACTGCTCAGATAGTTAGTACCGTTAGTATAAAATAGTTAGTACCATTTAAGAGATATGCATGAGATATTATAGGAGAAGATATGTATTATCTTTTGTGCGTTTTGTAAGCCCGTTAGGGTTTATCCTTGGTCTATAAAAGGAACCCTACAGCATTAGAGAGATAGAACAATCAGTTCAATAAATATATCTTATCTCATACAATCATATCTCATAGTTAGCAATCTGTAATCACTTTAACAGATTAATAGAAATCAAAGTTTAGTTTTTCATTGTTCTTCTTAATACTATTGTGTAGATTCCGCATATACAATAAGTATTCATAGTTAGTGTTTTCTCTATAGTCAATCTGTATTTATACAAGTTGGCAATCACCCTTAGTAGGCTGCAAAGATCTGTTCAGTTTGGGACTCACAAGTGGTATCAGAGTCTATGAGAAACTCTGAGTAAGAAGAACAAAAACCAGTTATAACTATCTACCTTACAAAACTAATCATGTCTGGTTCACAAGATGAAATTCCACCACCACCACCACCACCATCATCACAAACACCAACACAACAATCTCCTCACATTGTTTCAACCATCAAACTTCCTATTCTCAAGAAGGGTGAATACGATATATGGGCCATGAAAATGGAACATTATTTAGCCCATACAGACTATCCTATCTGGGAAGTTATACAAAATGGAAATGAACCTATATCAATCACCACATATACACAAGGTTAAATCAAGGTTCTGCCTTTAAGGACTGCAGAAGAGATCTTAGCCAGAGAAAGAAAAAGAAAAGCTAGGACCACTTTGCTTATGGCTTTACCAGAAGATCATCTTGCTAAATTTCATAAAA
>BQNB010102098.1:0-16639 GCA_026074375.1 Tanacetum coccineum
ATCTCCACCACTAGAGCTAAGGAGAAACAAGTCAAAAGGTAAATTGGGTTTTATTATAAGGCTAAGGGTTAATCATTCTAACAATCTTTCACTGATAGTACCACATCAATAAGGCAGCTAAAGCACATATACACATCCGTAACGACGGAATAAACATGCATGACTCAATCTCAACCTCGTTCGAGTAAAACCTAAGGTTAATTGCTAGGAATTGGAAGCAAATTGTTGTTAAATAAAATTCATAAAACAAATAGATTAAGCTTGAATTAATAAGGTAGCTGCTAGTAACTTTTCTCGATCGTTCCATGATAAAGACTCGAAATATATACAAACACCTCGATCATAGAAATGATAAAGACAACCTAAGTTGACGTTCCCATAACAGTCAACTTCCTGAACATCCTAAAGTTACATACTTTTACAAAAGTAGTGATATCGGCCACTTAATACAAAACTATACATCGTTGATTTTTATCCACGAATAATCGATCCTTCTAAGAATTTCATCGGTTTAAGTTTAGTGAACCGACTATAAATCTTCTTTCTCTTTTTTTGATGCATTTTCTATATATTTTTTTCAAATTTTTTTTTCATAACATAAAGCTAGGTGCAATTTAATCGTCTTCACAATCATAATTTTTTTAGATAATTTTTCCTTTAACACTTCATCTTCGGACATAATACATAATTACAAAAGTAGCAAAATACACGAGTTGCATATTTTCCCATTGCATTGTGCAATTTTCTGACCTAACCGGAGATAGAAAATTTCACTTTGACACGGGAAATACAAAATTTTACACAAAAGCAACTAGCAACTTTGATAAAGTAAGCTTAATCTATAGGGTAGGCTAAGGTGTAAAGGTGTAATATAATAGATATATGGTGTGAAAAAGACAGGAATGGCTCAACAGGTTTTTCTAGGGGATCTTACTCTTATAGTGAGAGTAAGCAAAGGGTTACACGGGATTTAACTAACTAGTGTAGTTAGTTAATTTTACAACATTTAGCCTTTTTGGTGTATTCCTAGAAATTTACCAGTTAAAAATGTTTCTCCATCTAAGTCCATAGTACTCATCGTTGTGGTCTCGAGTGATATACCAAGCCAAGTTCTAAAGTCCAGTACATCACCGACACACTCATAATTTTTGTGGAATTTTTAGTAAACGTTTAAAAATGGAATAGGCTTAATTCTCACAATTTGGTATTAAGGGTTATAGTGCGCGAGGTCATGTAACTAGTAATTTTTACAAAAGTTATGCTAGAAAAGAAATTTAAATTTGGCATAATTTAAGCATATAGCATATTATTTGTAAAAGAAATGACAAGCAGGCATTCTAATTCTCCATCCCCCCACTTAAATTATACAACGTCCTCGTTGTATAGATAAAACAATTAAAGAAAATAAGAAGTAGAATTAGAATGAGGAACTCCCCTGATATGTTGCTCGAGATGATTCTTCAGTTTTGATTTCTTGAGCAAAAGTGTGTTGACGAGGCTTCAGAATGCTCGTACAAGTTCAACACACGTCTTTTTCAGAGTATACCATATCGTCGATTTCCTTATAGCAAGGTCCTGCATAAAATTTTAGAAGACAAAAGTGCAATTCCTATCTCGGTTATACAATGGTTACAATGCAAGAAAATAATTAAACACAATGTTGTACAGGGATCAATACACCGTATCCCAAACCCAAGGATACGCCATATGGTTCCTATAAAAACAATTAAAAATTTCAAAGTACTAGAAATTAAATTACAGACTGATAACGTCTAGACACATCTATACGCCGTATCCAGAGGGGTTCGATACGCCGTATGAAGTGTCTGGGAAGACAGACTCGTGCAAATAATTAAAAATGCGACAAACAATTTAAAAACGATTGGGTTGTCTCTCGGGAAGCACTTTTGTTTCAGCTAGTCGTTAAGTTTGACTTTTTCCATCTTCTCTTCATTCTTCATCGGGTGTTGCCATGACCCATCCCTCATCAATGATACGTAAAAGTTCTTGATAAGCGTCGAGGTTGTCCTTTGAGTGGTTGAGGTACTCGGTCTCTTTTATGGAAATGTACTCTTCGTCAGCATTGAATGAGTACTTCATCATCTCGAATCTTCTGATTTTGCAGACTGATGGTTCAAGAGTGGGATCATCCATGCGTTCTTCATGCCCCTGATTTTCTTGAGTATTACCGGCGTTGCTTATGTCATAATTTCTACCAAAGATACTATTAATCTCAAGATAAGGGTCATGAGCCTTTTTAGTTTTGAAGTTTGCATATGGTCTTTGACCATAACTTTCCATACGAGTGAATGGTGTGACTTCATGGGCATTTATCTTCCACCAACATTCTTGTAGCTTTACTAGCACATTATTGTCTAGTTCGTGGAAGTTCCCAAAACTATTTATCAACCATGCACAAAATTTCATCATATAGGGAGTCGCATTTCCCTATGATTCTTCAATCTTTGCTTTGTGCATTAAGGTTTCTTCTTTTAGTTTTCCATCAGCTAATTCATCATACCACCTGTGATCCTAGAAATAAGTCATGTTTCTGACCCGTACCATCCGAGGTAGCTCTCCACCATTACAAAACCCATCAATATCTGAACTACACGTGGGCCATTTGGTTATTCCATTCTAAAAACGATATGGTTCACATATATGATCACATAGTTGATATGGAACCCCGTTATTTGACCACAGTTCCTCAAGATCCCTTATCACAGTATTATTCAACTCATACTCCTCGTAAGTCTTAATTCCTTGGATATCAAAAGTAAACAGATCTGTGTTAATTTTAAGAAGGTAGTTGAAGTCGTTAAATGCTTTACACAATGGTGTCTCGTAGTCAAATAAATTGCCTTTGATCTTGAAGATGTCAGTAATATCGTCGGGTTCATTATCCTCCTCAGCTGAATGAACTTTTCTACCAAATCTTCGCAAGTAGTAATTGAGCCTATAAAATCCTTTTTAAACCATTCACCTGCGGCACCTGCGAGTGAAATAGGGAAGATGCTAAGCCTAAATCGGTCCTGAGTAACCCCATTAATTTTGATTGGCCCAACTACTTCGAGAAATTTATTAATGTGCTCAAATACGTTTTCTCCAATTGCCCCATTGAAAGCATTATCTCGTATCCTGACTAAAAATGCTCCATGTATCTCAACAAAATTTCTCTCGATCATTCTTCCTTCGTTATCATTAGAGATGCAGTTTTTTCAGGTAACAAAGATATAGTCGTTTCTTTTTATCATTGTCAATCGAATTCCTGAAAATAAGTAAAAATGATCAGTAGGATGTACCTTCAGGAGAGAGAACACTCAAAACAGGAAATCAAATACGAAAAAGTAACACCGTTACTATATCAGATGATCAATACGGCGTATTCATTTAATTTGAATACGCCGTATGGTCTGCTGAAGGTCAGTACGCCGTATTGATTATACAAAATACGCCGTATTGTTTGGAAGAACAGATATGTTGTTTAGACTGTAGAGATCAATACGCTGTTTTGAGTAGAAAGGTCGATACGTCGTATGCAACTGGTGGATACGACGTATCAGTTGATCTGTCAAAACATGATACTTAAAAAAACAATTAAATAATGCAGGAATTTAAACACACAATTAATCACACTATTAATTTAATTACAAACTGAATTAAATTAAACTAATTAGATTATTTTAAACTAATGGTTAGAAATTCTAATAAAATTAAAGGTTAAACTTTTTCACTCCCCGACAACGGCGCCAAAAACTTGATGTGCTGTCGTGTAGGGTCAATTTATTGATTACCAAGTTTTAAATTTATATTTAGCCGACTTATCCTAAAACAACACTTTAACGGGCAATGTACCCGATCGAGTAGAGTTTCATGGAATAGGGTGTCTAAAACTAAGAGGAGATTGTTAAACCTTATATTCTATCAGTATTATAATACTCTAGTTAAGTTATTCTCATAACTGTTAAACTTATGCTAACCTAGTTTTAATGGTCACGGGGAGGGGGTTTTAGCTGAGAGACTGGCACATGATTTTATGGTGACAAAAAATCCATACTAAACACAATAAAACATGCTAAGGAAAACAATCAGAAGATAAAAGAGCGGTACAAGCCAAAGAAGGAAGTCCATTCCCTCAGGACGAAGGATCACACACACACTCCGAACCATACTTATTTTCTTATATTCTCTCCCAATTTTCTCATAACACTCGTACTTACTCTCACACCGGAGTTGGTCCCGGACTAAAATCCCGAGGTGAGCTAACGGTGTCCTTTCTTAGTTTCATCTAGGATACGAAGGAGAAACCTTAGGAGCAGCCAGCTGAGCCCAAACCAAGCCCTGATATTCACAAAGATGAGGCCCATATACCCAAAGCTAACAGGGCTGCGTAAATTTACCTCAAATTGGCGCCAATCCGTGGGACGGCATCCCAATTGCTTGGCTTGAGGAGAAACAAAAACATGTTGACTCGCCATTCGAAAAAGGGAAGGAGCATAAGGTGGCGTTGGAGAATACAGGGATTGGTCGCAGGAAGGACTACTGAACAAGCACCAGCTGGAGATCTCCAAACCACTCCTTCTCAGCTTTCATTAAGGAAAATATCGATGCGCTGAGAATAATGATTAAGGAACACGAGCAACAGGCCAGAGCAAAGGAAACTCTAAAGAAGCTTGTCTACGGTGAATATGAAGAAGAAATTTCAGACAACTTAGTTACAAAGGGCCTGTTAGGACAACTCTCCAATAAGTCCTCCAGCACATCCTGAACAAGAAATAGGGGTCGTTCTTAAGGGAGAAACCAAAGAAGCTTGTTTAGAAGCAGGACGTCATCCCATCTGAGAAGATTGGAGAGGCTACAGAATCAAAGCAAAACCAAAGAAAAATCCATAGGAGGAAGAACCAGATCTAGGGGAAAAACGTCCGAACGAAGGGAAGTCAACTCGAACACCGAAGGTGAAGGAGGTTCGGAGGATAGTTGAGAGGACCTGAACACGCCTTACAAAAGGCCTAAACCCACTCCGTTTACCATGAGAATTCATCATTTCAAAGTACTCATGCAGAAGGCTTTAAAACTCCAAGGAAATGTGAAAGTGTATGAAGGAGGTAAGGATCTGGAAGATCACCTTGGCATCTTTTCATCTGTGGCGGAGCAGGAGGAATAGCCCATGCCAGTTTGGTGTAAGATGTTTCGCCAAACCTTAAGTGGCACAACAAGAAACTGGCTTGACGATTTAGACCCGAAAAGCATGGAAAACTTTGAGGAATTTGATCGTCAAAACTGTTTCTAGAAGGAATTCTCGCAAAAAAAGAGGATATGCAAGGATCCACGGATATCCACGCTATCAAAAGGAAGACTTAATGAGGGCTTACAAGCATTCATGGACCGGTTCAAGTCCGAGAGCTAGCACATCAAGGGTCTGCCACAGGTGCTGCGCATCTCGACATTCATGCACGACCACGAACATCCAGAGCTAGCCAAGAAACTTAATGATAAAATACCCAATACGGTGGATGAGATGTTCGAAAGAGTCATAGCGTATAAGAGGGGAAGCAGCAGCAAGGTCAGCGGAAAGTAGTCAGGGCTTCCCACAATGGGACAAGGAACCACCCATTCATGGGTGGTCGGAGGTCAAGAAAGGTCAAAGGAAGAAATGTCACGGGAGTTTGAATGAACATCGGACACATGCGCCCTTAATCAAGGAGGGGACTCCTATCACACCTCATCAAAGCCAAAGTGAGATTCTGGAATGGAAAGTGTGAAACTACCGCCCATCTACCTCTGGTATAAGACACGAGAATACAAAAAATCTAAACAAGTTTTGCGACTATCATGGAGATAGGGGACATAATACAAGGATTCCACTTTTTAAAGAGCACAAATAGAGAGGCTTTGTGGCAATCAGCAGTTGCCCATTTAGTTAAAGATACCGTCGTGGCAAACACAGGGGAATAAAAGTCAGGACGAGGCGGGAGTGAAATTCATAAAACATGGTGGGTTCTGAAGGAGGCCGTATATAGGTAAAAGACCATACGTATTGGAAAAGCTGGATTGACTGAAGACAATTGCCTTTCAGCGATACTCAGAATTGCTTTGGACATGACCGCCCATCATATTAGAGGGGACGATCGAGGGTGTATCATGTCCAAAGGATTTTACATTGACGGTGGGAGTTCATCGGAGATCATGTATGAGCACTGTTTTAAGAACTTTGACGCTGACATCAAGTCAAGACTAAGGAAGTCCAATGCCCCTCTCGTCGGGTTCTTGGGTGAAGTATACGATACCTTAGGATTGGTAGACCTCAGAGTAACCATGGGAGAACCAGGAAGGAGCAAAACTGTGTTGCTAAAGTTTGTCATAGTAAAGTGTCGATCACCTTACAACTTGATAATGGGAAGAACCGGGATGAGAAGCCTTAAAGCAGTAGGTTCAACCATCCATTTGATGATCAAGTTCCCAACAACTAGAGGAGTTGCTACAGTGGAAACCAGCAAAGAAGCCTTGTGAGAATGCAGACAGATAAAGGAAATGCAAAGTTCATGGAAGGAGACGTAGCGGCTTCAACATGTGGAACAAATGTCCAGGATTAGGGAACAAGCAATACTGCGGGTCAGAAGCATCCCTAACCAGAGGCCTAGAAAGGAACCTATGATGCTTGAGGAAACCTGGGAGGAAGATACGATGAAAGAAAAAGTGATAATTCATAATCCGGATCACCCCATAGTGATTAACGACAAGCTATCGAGCGGATGCAAGCAAAAGATAGAAGAAACCCTCCAAAAGAACGTGGATGTGTTTGTATGGACAAAAATTGGTAAATATGGTCGTACCATGATTCGTCATGAAGCATAAATTCAAGTATACCTTTATCCGAGCTAGTGAATCCTAAGAAGAGGGCATTGTCTCCATACTAGAAGAAAGTGGCTTGTGAAGTTGAAGAAAAAGTATGTGAACTGGCTGAAAGAAGGAATTACTTAGGAGGGTTCTAATATCTAGGGTGGGTACGCTAACGCAAGTACCCTTAAACAAAGGAATGATACTCACAGATGTTGATGGATCTACACAAGCCTCAATAAGTCTTGTATAAAGAATATGTTACCCTTCCCAGAAACGGAAGGAGGAACTCGGGTCGCTCATTAGGGTACAAGTATAAATGCTTTCTTACAGCTCCTTAAGGAAAACATAGACAAGTACAGATGTCATATAGTAATGAGGAAAAGACAGGATTCCATACAGAGGAAGAAATGTATTGTTTCACCTACATGCCAAATGGACTAAAAAATTCCGCATCTATGCTCTAAGGGATGATGGACAAAGTACTAGCGGATTAGAATGGGCGAAATGTAGACGTGTACCTAGAAGAATAGATCGTGATAAGAAGACCACAGTAAACTTAAATCATAATGTGTGGAGAAACGCTAGTAAATGCACCTTTGGGATGGAGGAAGGCAAGTTCTTGGGATATGTAATAGCAATGGAAGGGATAAGGGCTGATCTAGAAAAAATGAAAGTCATACTATGAAGCCCCACGCCTAGGGGTCCGGATCAGATATGAAATATCATTCAGCTAAAAAAATCGCTGGTTTCATAACCAAAAGTTTGGCAGCAGAACTCATGTTTCCCATTCATAACATCCGGAGGAGTTTAGATGCAGTAGAAGTATCTGACTGGACAATTAAGGCTGAAGAAGCCTTCCAAAAGATAAAAAGAAGATAGGTCAAGTTGTAAACGTTGGCTGTCGCGAAAGAGGAAAAAGTCCTGATGGTCTGTCTACGACCAGGAAGTGAAACGATTAGCTTTGTACTGTTTTTTGAAAGGAACGAGGTCCAAACACCCTTCTAAAAACGGATATAAACATGCTACACACCGACGAGAAGGCGATGCTATGACCTTAATCACACGACAAGGACCCCAGATAAATGATTTTCCGCAAAATCCTAAAAGTCACGTTGGTAATGAGGGCCCCATGGAAGAGATGCTAAAAATGTCTGATACCGAAGGACGATTGGCGAAATGGGCAGTAGAGTTGAGAATATATCATGTCTCATACGTCAGAAGGAAAGAAGCAGAGGTGCAAGTGGTGAAAAAGTCTTCAGACATGGAGACAGGTACGTGTATCAGATAGACAATGAGGGGCCTCGGATCAAAGGAAAAAGCCTCAAGAGGCGTCGTCACCAGGACTGGAGGATTATGGTGGGAAGAAAACCAAGAAAGAAGGGTTCCGGCGTAGGAATGATCCTAGTCAGCCCGAATAAAAAGTATACTCGTACCCATCTGCCTAAACTTTTATGCTTCCGAAGATAGAATAGATTACGAGGTAATATTGTCCAGACTAGTCGCCTCCGCCGGTAGAGGTATGAAGTATTTACATGTCTTCGTGGGCTCAAAACTGTTAGTGGATCAGGTGGAAGAGAGTAGAGTCCCAAGGAGCAAAAAAATAAAGAAGTACAGGGAAAAGATCATGGATGCCACAACTCTGTTTCATAGGTTCCGGATCACACATCTTCCTAAAGCCTTGAACCCAAAGGGGATGGTTGCAAAAGGAATGCTCCATTAGATTAGAAATTCCTTAACTAGAAGTTTAGTAGGCGTAAAATAAAGACCCTCAGGAGAAGCTGCAGAAAGGAGTTCTGGAAGAAGACGAATACATTGAGATTAAGCACAACACGAAAGCCGAGCCCACTTGGGTAAACTCAGCGAAGCAACGATAGTGTAGTTAGTACGAAGATATTTAATATTATGTAAAACTATCGAGGAAGCAATTTTCAAAGTGTAAGCTTCCTCGGAGGGACTGATGGCACAGAATATACTATGTCGATATGAATGGTTTTATTTAATACAATACGAGCCAAAACTTATCCATTCTGGTTAGGACTCAAAGTAAAACTATGCAAACGAAGCATGATATACATCGTATGGGCTCTGTACTTTGGATGCAAAGATAACATACAAACATGCCCATAAAATGTCGAAAAGTATAAGTGGGAAGGCAAGTTTTATAAACAAAAACTTTTGCAAATGCAGGGCGAAAGTCAGAGAACTCTTCTCCCAAAACGACTAATACTGAAAGATGAATAGTGGAGTACGCATGTACCATACGGATAAATCAGAGGCACAAGGAAAACGTAATGTGTTCACGAACATTAGTAATAACAATCTGCTTCGGTATGTGAATAGGGACGGATAAAGACATCCAGACGCAACTAAAAACACATCACCAGGGTAGACATAAAGTGTTTGGGGCATAAACCAATGCTAAATTGCTAAACATCAACATATAAAATTACAAGCAAGCCAATATAACAAGGAAAGAAATAAAGTGTCGAACAATAATAAACATTAGAATTGAAATAAATTACATACTACAAGACAAAAGTAACCGAACGAAGTCGGTGATTACATGGAAAGAAAATACGAAGCTAATACTTAAAAAGCTATTAACTAGGCAAGTTCAAGGGCTGGACATGACAATACAATTTTTGCTAGAAAGCAATACAAGGCCTTTTGAACCTATGGAGGCTTGACCAACCATACTACACTTCCAGGGGGAAGCTATTCAGCTTAGGGCGGGCGGCATGACTCAGGATCTGCTAGATGGAAAACCATACATCTATAGTCAGTTTATCCTAAGCACGAAGCAACAAAGCAATGTTCTCTGGCATACCATGCGCCTCCTATGGAAATGGACTATCAAACAAAAATATACAAGAAAATAAAATAATTATTACTCACTAACTCCAGAAGGGGCAGCCAACAATCTCTTTAACACCATTGAAGCAAGAGTAGAGTAACAGTTATAAGGGAGGAGGGGAAACATTCTTTTTCTCTCTAGCGAAGAGAGCAACCATAACATCATTAGGGCCAAAGGAAGCAAGTTCCAACCTACGAGCCAAAGATGACTTAGTCTAAACAACATTCTCATTAACCAGATGAGCAACACCCTACATAAAAATCTCCATCGGACTCGATAATCGCACCCTTCGCCATTAGTTTAGGGTATTCCCCCTAACATAAACTACTCTTCATTTGTCGGTTAGATGGTGTTTAACAACTAACAGCCAAAGAAAGAGGAAGGCAACGACATTAGCGGAGCAACATTTAAACAAGATGAGGAAAGCAGTGTCACAGTCGACTTCTTTGTTAATGAAGGAGAAACACAAATAGTATTTTAAGGGGGGATAATTTCCAGACCAGCCAACTTCTCAGGTTCAAGTTGAAGAATGGCAGACATGGGATGAGTAGCATAATCAGAAACCTTTTTCAAAAAAATATAGTCAGTCGTAGCAACAAGGGGGGAAGCCTCAGCAAGTCTATCCTATGCTGTGTGAAGCGAGAAACCTTCTTTAAAACTACAAAAAACTCCTTTGGAGTCTGATCCATGCTCAAGCCACATTCAAAACCGGTACTGGCGGCCAAAGAAATGAGTTTACCCTGAACCCTGCTAAACTCATCACTGGTAAGAAATTTCTGGACCAAACTTTGAAACCTAATCTGAAAGAAGGAAGCAAACTCCAAAGAAGAGGCTCTCAAGTGAAGGATCTCAGCATCCCTTTCAGCCTCTAGGAATGTGGCCTGGTTCAGAGTAGAGCAAAGACGAGTAACCTCAGCAGTAAGACGATCAAGGTTCTTAAAAAGATATTTAATCTTTTTCTTTCTGTCTTTACCTTTATCCTTAGCTTTAACCAAAGCAACATCGAAAGAAGAGAGCTTGCCATTAAGATCGGCAACATGCCTCTTAAAAACAGAGACTTGAGATTGCTAAACCTGGTAGCGGAGCATATTCTTGAAGACCCTCACCGAGAATAACAAACAGCAACATATATCATGATGAGAGCTTTGGGTGCAAATGAGCTGCCGGTATCGAGTAGAAGGCGCTCCCATTGGGAATTATTAAAAACAATAGAGAACACTCATTTTAGCAGCCAATTGATCATCAATAAGAGCTTTAATCCGAACCATCTCCTCCGAAGTGAGTAACTGGTCAACCACAGTTTTGCAGACGCTAGGATCTTTAAAAATCTTTTTGGTTAAAATGGTAAGAGTAGGCTGATGCGGACCATCCCACTCTTCCTGACTAACCCTATAAGAACCAGTAGCAACATCATTTGTCGAATAGGTGGCATAGTAAGGACCAGGAGTAAAGGGAAAGAAGTCCCTTTGGATAGCATACAGAACGAAAGATTCGAAAAGTTGGGAGTAGTAGGACTAGAGACGTCCAGGAGGATCATCACTCGGCTGGTAGCATTAGAACAATCGCTTATAATAGCTTGCCCGGAATCTAATAAAAAACTCACAATAAATAGCTAAGGGAATAAGAGAAGTAACACAAAACAATAGGAAGAAACAATAACACCTCGGAGTGCTGGACCTTCAGTAGGAGGAGGAAGCAGGAACCCTCGCTCTTGTTCCCTCTAGTGGGAATAGTAGCAGTAGAATAGATAGGTGTAATCAAGGGGATCTCAACACATGCATCATCATTATCATCATCTCCAACAAAAAGGTTAGGCCGGGAAGTTTCTCTGAACGACTGCGCCATGGCAGACCTAATGCGTTTGGCAATAATGCTCGGAGTTGCACCAAAAGTATGCTTCTTTGAAGCTTCAACTTTGGCCATAACCTTCACACTATGTTAAGTTAGTACCGCGACAAGGTCTTTTAGGATGGATCGGGATAGCTGCGTAATGTTAGCACAGGGGGGAGGCAGTAGCAAAGGAAGCCTCTGTAGAGTAGGCCTAGTATGATGATGAGGCTCCTCTTGAACTTTAGATCCGGTCCACTTGGGCAGGCACAGGAAATTATAGATACCTATAACTGCAAAAAGAAAAGAGGAATTAGTGAAACAAGGTAAGAAAAATAAACGCACAATGAAAAGCAACAAGCCCCCTCCCCCGCATACCATTTCCATTTGAATCCTTGAGAATCAGATCTCGAGTCCGACTCTTCCAAACCCGACTCAAACCAGATAAAACCAACACCCCCTCAGGCATATCCCTCAACTTCACAATGTGAGCACTGGTATGTGCTTAATTACACATACCTTTTACCTTTAAAAACGAGCTAAAATAACCAAAAACGGACTTAAAATGCCAAATATATGCTTGTTTTGCTAATTGTATTGTGCAGGAACGGATATCCAAGAAAAGGACGAAAAACAAAGCCAAAACGACAAAACCGGACTCGGAATGGAAAAGACTGTGAAAGACAAAGCCAAATCGAAGCCAAAAAGTCAATCAAGTCAAAAAGTCAACAGAAAAGTCAATGGTCAAGTCAAATTCACCAAGTCAACCCGAGGCCAAAAGTCAAAGAAATATAAGTACGGGATGAAATTGTTCAATCTAAATTATATATAAAGACGAAAAAAAAGACGAACAAATGAAGACAAGGGCTGATTTTGCAAATTGCTCAAAGTGACACGTGGGGGGGGGGGGGGGGCAAAAACTGCCAACCCCTAACTTGTCACACAAGGACGGTGGGTGCAAAGAGATATTAATCTAGGGACTTGTTTAGCTCCAAGTCCCCAAAAGTTTATCTAACCACAAGGACATGTATGACATAGAAGAGTATAACTTGCGGGACCTTTTGCAAAACTCTCAAAACACACACTCTGTTAACAAACCCAACTCCTTTTCCGCTCGCTTCCCCCCCCCCCCCCTTCCAAACAACTCACGGTGTTGTTTTTTTTATAAATTATATTTTTTAAAATTTACCCCCCCCCCCCTTCCCCACACCATCACCCCCACACACTCCCCGTTTTTTACCTGTAAAACCTTCACCCCACTGGGATATTCATTTTTCCCTTTCCTCCATACCTTTCCCAGCCACAAATATTGCCAGTTGGCAATCCCACACCCCCCAAGGATCTATTCGACGACCGAGATTGATTTTGAAGATTGAAGGGCCAGATTAGAGGCTTGGAACCACTACAAAACAACACTCCCCTTTTATGTGTGTGAAAGCAAGACAGCAGTAAGAGAGGGAAGAAGACCTAGTTATTATATTTCATATTTGGCTATAAAGTAAGTTGTAAGCATAGTGGCACAATAGTTTTGTTATTCAGTTTAAGTGTTTTGAGTGTAGTTTTTTAAAGTAATTTAAAGTATTTTAAAGTTAGTTCTTGTATGCACTTGTAATAAAATTACAGTTTTAATAAATTTAGGTTTTTACTTCTAAAGCTCTCAATAAGCTAATATGAGCTTATTTTGTTAATAAGTCAAATTCAGTTTGAATACATATTAAAAAATCTCAAAATACTTGTTTATGTGATTTTTATTACATAAAATGTTCTTGATTTGTGATTTTGGAAGTATTGAAGAATAGAAATAAGCTAATATTCGCTTACTTGAGCTTTTGACTTCAGGTTTTTTTTGAGGCTTTGGGAGCCATTAGGACAGGGTTTTTATGCCACTCCACTCAGAAAAGAGTTGCTTGGTTCTGAGACAAAAAATTCAAGGTTTAAAATTCTCAATTTTATTTAGATAATTTTTAGCTTTAGACACTAGCTTATTTGCTTTTATTCTTTTCAAACATGTTTGTTTAGGTTTAATATCTAGCTGTTTTCAGTTTTCATTAGGTTAAATGATTCGTTGATAGTATACACTTAAAATACACAAGTAAGAATCAATGATAAAAAGATTCCGGAAGAGATATTCCCGGGTCGTAGGTCCCAACGAGGCTGCAATTGAAATTTATCCTGGTTTGATGAGGAAATTGAATGAGGAAACATGATATAATTATAAACTAACTTAATTAATAAAATTAATTTAATTACGGGAAACCAAGTTAGGAAATGGGGGTCTTAAATATCAGGGAAAAATCTTGTTATAGGGAAGTCCTAAAATTAAATTAAATTTAAATACGGGGACTCGTATAAGGTATCGGGAACTAACTACTAAAAATTAAGAAAATAAATGCTCACTTAAATTAAAAATCAAACTTAAGTTTAATTAATTAACTTGAAACTAAAGAAACTAGAACTATTAAAACGGAGGTCGTTTGAATGTAATACGGAAAGAAACGGTAAAAGCCAACGGTTATCACAAACGGGTCTAAAAACTGAAAATTAGAAAATTAAGCTTACACTAGATTTTATTTTTTCTAGACACTAAATGACAAGAAATTTATGTAAAAAAGAAATTTATTTTTTTTTTTAATTTTTGGATTTTTTATGAATTTTTAAAGATTAAAACTAATTAAAAACTAAGAAAATAGAAAAGACAAAAAATAAAAAGGTTATAAAAATCTGAAAAAAATGAAATTAAATAAAGAAAAAAATTAACAATTCTACTAAATATAAAAATGCCCAACAATATGATTAAATAAAAGTAATTTCTTAAACTAATTAAAATTTTAACCTAATTTTAATTATTTATAACTAAATAAAAATATTGCTATGTTAACTACTAGGGACTAACAGTGTAAAGCAACAAGGACAAACGGGGAAAAGAGTTAATGACTAGAGGCACTAACAATGTTAACAAAGAAACTGGAAATTACACAAATGGTCCCTGAAAATGACCCCGATTGACAATGTGGGTCCAACAGTTATATTTGAAAAACTTATAAAAGCAAAACTTATTTGAAGGGGCTTAAGCGGGAGCACAACATATTTATAAAAAAGCACTTATGTCTAGATTCAATGATTATGCCAGAAAATAAATAAGTTTTAAGGGACAGCAGACTTTAATAAGCTTAACAGCTTATTTTTCTTTCTTTTTGGGAGTTTAAGCTGCAAAATAAGCTACAACTAATGGGAAACAGTTAATAGGGAGAGGGGAGTCCTAAATAAGCTATGGTAAACTAGAATAAGTCCTAAAATAAGCTGAACTAAAATAAGCTAATTTAAACAGTTTATAAAAGACAGAAAAAGTGCTATTTTAGACTAAGATTAAGCTAATCTAATAAGCTAACTAGTTAAAATAAGCTGCTAAACTTAGAAAAGATACCTAGAGGCTATATGAAAAAGCACTAAAAACTTGCTGCTTATTATTGAAATAAGCTAGAAAAGTGGGCTTAACCCTGGTGCTCAGCACCAGGGGAGGTCAACAGTGGGCATAAGGCATTTTTAGCTTATCACAATAAGCACTCAAAAGCTTTTTACCCATAACAAACCACAAACAGATTAAAAAGAGACATAAATAAGCTTATTTCCAAAATGTGGTTTAATATGATGGACTTCTACCTGCTGATATTTGGGCTTAAAATTGGCTGTTTTTCAAGAAAAGTGCATACATGCATACATGGTGACATGGGCTTATGGTTATATGACAGAACAAAGGGTCTTGTTTTATGGCTAGAAACAACTAAAATGAGCACAAAAGGGTGTGCTTAAGCTGCTTAAACAGCTTAAGCTTTTTAACACAATGTGGCTTAATAGCTTTTTGGCAGAATATCAAGGGATCTCAAAAACTTATTTTTTTATTAAAAACTTAGATTAACTTGGCCTAAATAAGCCCACACACTCAGCCAAAGATGGCTGAGTGTGTTTGACCCATACCAATCCCATAATTACCCATTTTGAGGCAAAACCAAACACCCCCTTAAATATATAAAAACGTGTTTTTTTACTGATTTTTAGTTAAGGAAATGGTAACAATTGTGATTACTAGTAATGTTTGAACATTTTAACACACTCTTATATAGAATAAACAGAATTAGAGAGCTGATATGAGACTTTAATTTCGACAGTGGTAATATCAAGAAAACTCTTAACTTTTTATTAAAAACTAAGAAATTACAACATAAAACTTTAAAAATAGAACTGAGTACAATAATACAAAAAGAAAGACTTAATTTAAAAACTTTAAAACTAAAACAGGGTGTGTTTTACTTCGGCTTGTTCTTCTAGCTTTTATACAAGTCCTAAGTCTTCACTTTTTCTTGACTTGTGTTAGTTGTGTGAGTACAGACCTTTGCACACTCTTCTAGCCCTCAGATCACTTTTGTGCTTCTTCACATACAACCTCAGCCATTGATGTTGCTCGGTTTGTGTAAGATTGCCAACATGGCTTATTATAAGGGTTATGGGGAGTGGGAAAGGATATGGCTTAGCTGTTGAGTGTACTAGGGAGGTGGGTTAGAAGAGAAACCGTGGGTGAGGGAGGTGGTATGGTTTGGCGGGAATGGTTTCGAGTACAGGGGAGGGTATAACGTTTAAACACAATTGTTGGGGAAGAGGCAATTTTGCCCCCCCAACTTTCATTCTGTTTTCATTTCTTTTTTAAGCCATGGCAGTTATAAGTAAGTTTCCAAATAAGCACAAATGGTCCCTTTGTTTTTATAACTAAAAGAAATAAAGAGAAGTTTGAAAATGGCAGCTTTGGTCCCTGCTGTTTTTTAAAGGGAAAAGGTTGTTAATATTGCAAAATTAGCCCCTATCTTTGTATTTTTTCATTTTCATTTATAAAACAAGTATAAAAATGATATTTTTGGTCCTTATGTTTTATAAAAAGGGTTGTTGGGCTTTGGGTTTTGTATTGGGCCCATTGGGTTTGTGTTTGGGCCCAATAAGGTACAGGCTTAGCTATTGGGCTTTTTCAAGCCCAATAAGGTATGAAGTGGGTTTGGGCTTGCAATGGCTGAGATTGGCTGTAACTGGGCTAGGATTGGGCCTTCAAAGTCTTCTCAGTCTTTGTCAATT
>BQNB010102099.1:0-24323 GCA_026074375.1 Tanacetum coccineum
ATACTTAACATGACACAATCTACGAGCTAAGACCTATTACAACTTGAAAGTGACCGACACTTTTTGTGTTTCCAACAATTTGTTTACTTTACCATTTTAAAATATAATTAATTAATAGCAAATTTATATATAACATCATAAAATACTAACATATTTTGGGTCCGTTTGGTTTATAAGTGGTTTGAAATTGGATTACAATTTGAATTTGGTTTAAGTTTAGTAAAGAGAAATTATATTTGTTTAATAAATTTTATAATAATATAAAAGTTAAAAATATAAATTTGAAATAAAAACTATTGTTATATGATAATGAAAATGGAAAGAAAAAGAGAGATTATATAATGGATAAAGATCCTCTCATGTTCAAATGAACATGAGAGGTAATGTTGTGTTTTATGTGATTGTACATTTGATTATTTAATTCAAATGTACAATCTCATAAAACACAACATTACTTCTTAAAATCTTTTTCCTTATATAATGAACCCACTATTAGACCCACACTTTTTCAGTAAACTCGTCTATTTTGTATCTTTCATCCAGCCCCACTTATTTGAATAGCCAAAAGTTCAATATAAACCCAATATTTGTCATAGACTCAATGAACCAATCATAGCCATTCATTTTTCCATCAAAAATAAAAAAAATCACTTTCCACCTCTTTTTTAAAAATTAAATATCTCACACACTGTTAATCGTTACGCAAAACAAAACATATCATCGCGACGAGAATTAAATTATCTTTCTATAGAGGGGCGACACTATGTACTTTCGACGAACTTTTTTTTATGATTTTATGAAGTCATATACGATTTTATGAAATCATATATGATTTATGAAATCATATATGATTTTATGAAATCATATATGATTCGTTATACGAATCATATATGATTTTCGCAATTCGTGCCTGAAAAAAAAAATCGAAAAAAAGTTCCTCGAAAGTATATCGTGTCACCCGTCTACTGAAAGATAAAAAAAATACTCGTCGCGATGGTGTATTTTTTGTCGTGTGACGATTTACCGTTTGTAAGATATTTTATTTTTAAAAAAGAGGTGGAAAATGAGTTTTTTTATTTTTGATGAAAAAATTAGTGGCTAGAATTGGTTCATTGGATCTATGACAAATAATGGGTCTATGTTGATGTTAACTCTATTTGAATATTGATGCCAAAAAATCAACCAAATAATGGTTTCTTTATTTTAAATCCAAAACCAGCCCAATCACATGAAACAAATGCACCCTATTTTATAATATATTTTTCCTCTCATACATTAAATCTAAATCGCAATTCAAATCCTAATCTAAATCCAAATCATAATCCTAAACTCATCTACAAGCCAAACATGCCCTAAGTGATGTTTACGTATATTTTATAAGTTCGGTGACCTCATAATATCATGTTTAATAAATTCAGTGACCTAAGTGAACAAATGATAGTTCGGTTCCTTAGGCGCATTTTTTTAAAAGTTTAGTACTACATCTGTCCCAAAATAAGTGTTTAGTTTGACATTTCAGATTAAAACTGGTTTAACTTTTACCTTAACTATCTTTGTGTGCGTTATATAATACTTGATGCAAAATATATAAATGTATTGAGTTTTAGGAATATTTTTCATTGGTATACATCAAGTATAATATAACATATAAAATAGTTAAGGTTAATGCTGAACTAGTTTGACTTTGAAAAATCACACTGGACATTTATTTAGGGAAATAAAAAACAATATATTTGTATGTTAACCTTGAAAAGACCGAATAATATATTTAGCTAATAACACTTAGCTGGGCATCGGGTCAAAACCGACCCGAACAAAAAATCAATTTCGTAGAAGGACATAAATTTAGAACCGAACTGAAGTGATTCGGTCGATTCGAATTACGTGTGGTTTTTCGGTTTTGGCCCGAACAAAGCTGAGCTGGAAATAAATTGAAAACCAAACGAATAAGGTTCGATTCGGTTGGACCGGTTAGGTTGGGTTTTTTTGTTTTGGCTTGGCTTTCGATCGGTTTTACTCAGCCTAGTATGTGGTTATAGAGTCGTAAGTGAAGTATGATATCTTATTATAATCAAGCATTACTTGTGTGTTCACTTATTTCGAGATTTTTTTTCCACGTTTTAAGGGGTGTTTGTTTTGGTTTATGAAACATAAGCCCATTTGGGCTTATATTCCTTATTTGATTTCGTTGCAATGTTTTTTCTAGCTTCTTGCTAGTTCCTAATAAAGTTGCCGTTCAAAAAAAAAAATAAAAAAAATTCCATAAGCCCCAATTTTCTGGCTTATATTGAGACTTAGAGGCTTATATAAGTTTATTATAATAATAAACTTATATAAGCCCCTAAGTCTCAAAATAAGCCATATAATAAACTTATATAAGTTCCTAAGTCTCAAAATAAGCCCGCAAATTGGGGCTTATGTAATATAAGTCCAAATCAAATTTGACTTCGGCTTATATTTCACAAGCCCCGATTTTCTGGCTTATTTTGAGACTTATGGGCTTACATAAGTTTATCATATCATTAAAAACTTATATAAGCCGACAAGTCTCAAAATAAATCGAAAAATTAAGGGTTATGAAATATAAACCCAAAAATGAACTTATGTTTCACAAGCCGAAACAAACACCCTCTTAAAAGTTGTCATTTGCAAAGTTCACATAAAACATATCAAAAATCGAAGACTTTGTAACTCAAGTTTATTCATTTGTTCATTTTTAAACAGGGTTTAAGCCGTACAATACCAACGAACTTTTTCAGTTTTATGGATTTGGTACGTGGACTTTTTTTGTTCCACTTAATGTAACGTACTTTCATGTTTTGTGTCGATTTGCACCATCAAACTTGTTTTATGGGAACTTACTTTACTAATCTTACGTGGACATGCCACGAAGGATTCAAAACGTGTTCGATTTGCACCATCAAACTTTTCCAATTTACCGATTTGGTACGTGAACTTTATACTAACGGTCGTTTATATTTTTTTTATAATTATTTTTAAAATTTATACACGTTTTTATATACACATTTTCTCCGTTAAAATTAAGAAAATTTTTATAATTTTTTTTAAATATAAACTAAATTTTTAAAATTACAATGATTTTTATAAACTTCTTTTTAACTTAGAATTGTTTTTATACACACATTTTTATACACACGTTTTTATACGCACATTTTTATACACGCTTTTATTTATACACGTTTTTCTGCACACATTTTTATATATGTTTTTATACACACATTTTTATGCATACGTTTTTATACACACGTTTTTATACACATTTTTATACACGTTTCTATAAACATTTTTATAAAAATGTGTATAAAAACGTGTATACAAATGTGTATATAAATGTGTGTATAAAAACATGTATAAATTTAAAAAATAATTAGAAAAAAATATAAACGACCGTTAGTATTGTCACACCCCCAAACGGGGCCTGAACGGAATACGTGTCCGAGGGCGTGACGTCATAACAATCCGATCACAAAGCAATAAAGAACGACCACTAATCATGGACGTTTGAAAAAGTTTACTCGTCGCATAAGATAAAATAAATTTAAGTTTTACAGCCCATAATAATTAAGTTAAAAGTAGCGGAAACATAACAAAGTTTTAATAATGACAACGAGTAAATAATAGATAAGTCTTGAAATTGGCGAAGTCACATAGCACATAGACTCCACATAGCATCAAGAATCTTTCAATCTAAGCACTGAGAAAAAATGTTTAAAACGTCACATAATGTTGGTGAATTCATAGGGTTTAAGTTAATACAGAGTGGACTCAATGATTTCAAACGTACTATAACGGATACAACTCTCATAAAAGTATTTACTGTTGCATAAGTCATGACATGAAGCTAATAATAAACAGGGCATGCTACATCTGTCGCATAGTATTACTGCCATTAACGGTGTTCCCAACCAAGGGACCACCATAATGCACAATCGACATGACATATATCCGTTTGTTCTTCGTTAAGTGGAACCAAAGCGGATAGAGATAATTAGTCCAAATAGATCTATTTACTCACTCGCGCTCCCTCAACCGGTCCTCCGGTCGAGAAACTAACAGTTCATGATAATTTGGGCAGTAGTAGGTTTGTAAGCAACTTAAGCAACACATAAACATGTAAAACTCGCGTAAAAACTTGTGTCCAATTTAAAAGCAAACAATGTTTCTCACCCCATGGTATAAAGCATTTGTAAATCAGTAAAAATGTGGGGCTATGAACTCACCTTAGCAAGGATAAGCGATAACCACAACAAATGATGAAGATATAAGGAGGTCTAGCCGCGACCTAGAGTAAATATGGGTATGACTTAGCATTTGTCAAAGATCAAGTAAAGCATCCATGTTCATCATTTAAAGCATCCAAGTGTGTTTGCGTTTTAGTAATAAAAGACTTTGATACTTTACCACGTCTTAGTTAAATCCCGGCAATTGCAAAGAGTTACTATTTTTAGAAACTTTCCCTTTTTGGAAACTTTTTAGTTTCAAGATGTTAATAGCGTCCCCTATTTTCTTAAGTTTCCATATTTTACAAATCGCTTAAACAATTCTAAACCGCCTAATCCTTATGTTTAAATCGCCTAAATGTCCAATTCGTACCACTTGTAATAATCCTACTTTTTATTAAGGTCGTCATCTCAAATAACCTTTCATGACATTTTTAGTTGTTCTAACTAATTACTTAACATTTCTATATGTTTCGCTTGCATTTAAAACATCCAAAATCGTCCGAAAGTGCCCGAAACCCCCTTTTTCTATTCCAATCAGCAAGCATTTATTAGAGTGTTTCTTAAAAATCTATCTTTCCGATTTGTGGTAAAAATGTCTCTCGTTTTTGACTTTTAGGCTAAGCGGTTGCCAACGTTATAGTAAAATCTCATTCCGGACAACTTTCGTGTTTTATACTTAAGCCGATTCGGACCCGAAGGGCTCCGAATCGCCCGTTTTAGCTGCTGATCTGGTCATTTAATATTCCCATTTTCGCCGAAAAATGTTTCGAGTTTCATTTGGCCATAACTTGGCCGTTTTATGTCCGATTTTAAAGTGTGGTATATGAAAAATTATCTATTCGAAATAAGCTCTTCAAAAACTACTTTTACGTCTAATGAAAACATTTTTAAGTCATTCAAAACCCCAAAACAAAGTCGGGACAACAAGGTTGTTCTACCAAAATACGTCCAAAAATAACCCAACTCGCATATTAGTGCCTAATCTAGCCCTAATATTTATTTACCAACAACCAACCAACAAAACTAAACCTTAATCCACCCTAATATCTATTGTTGCAACTCTCATCAACTCTCAATCTCGCCAAGAACATAATATAAAACATAAACATAAAGTGGTAAAAATGTTTACTTCTATTTTATAAAAGATGATAAAATATTAACTTATTTCTTTTATAAAAATTAACACAAACACATGGATCTTTATGAACAAACATAGATCTATAGAAATAATAGATGAAACCAAGTAAGGATCATGTAAAACTTACAAATCAAGAGGAATATGTAGCAAAAACACTAGATCTATACCCAAGAATTATAGATCTTCAAAAACCCCAAATAATCTTACAAACCCTAATTTTATAATTCTTGAAATCTTTGAAAAATAACCAACCAACACTTGGATCTACCTTAGATAACCTTAGAAGTGAACTTAGAATACTTGGATCTTGCTAGAAATCAAAAGTTATGGAAGTGTTTGTGTGTGGGGGTTGTGCCGTGAGCAAGGGAGAGGGGGAAAGGAGATGTGTGAAAATTTTGTGGCTAGTGAAATGTGTTATAACCTAAGTGTGAGATATTGTTCTTATTTATAGTGGGAGAGTTAGGGTTTTGGAGGGTTAGATGGTGCATAAGTGACCAACACACACCAAGAGTGTGTGTGTTATGTGGTTCGGCCGAATAGGGCTCACAAGGACCAAGATGGTTCAATTTTTCTAGCCAAGGTTCACTCAAGATGGATATGGTTCAAAGTTACTAGTCAAATGTGTAAGAATAGTGTAAGTATTCACATGCAAGTGTTGTATGATAAGTATACTCATGAGAGTGACACTCTCATGTGTCATTTTCCAAGTTTATATGCACACATGGGTGAGGCTTTCAAAATAAGATGCCAAATCTTTAATTTAGAGTTCAAGTATACATGTTGTTGTGGTTGAGGCGCCACATTTGGCTAGGAAAAAGAGGTGAACGAAATTTTTAGTAGTATGACACTAGAAATACGATAACTTGAGTTTACACGAAAAGATTTCGAGTTTTCGGGGTTCCGTTTGGTCAAAAACGCGAAAAACGCTATTTAAGGATAAAACCCTAAAATTAATATCGGAAGTGATTAAAAATCACGAAACACTCAGGAAAGCTAATATAACACATATAATGCCTAAATTAATTTATAACCGGTGCCGGAATGCGTCCGATGACGTTTCTCAGTTTTTACGCAGTTTAGTTCCCCGGTAAACTGTCAGATTTTAACGTAACGAATAACATTTAAAGTAGATGACCGGAATGAGTCGGAATACTAACCGGGAATTTACGGGGTGTGACAAGTATAAAGTTCACGTACCAAATCGATAAATTTGAAAAAGTTCGTTCGTATTGTACGACTTAAACCCAAGTATTAAATATGTCAAGTAGGATTTTTTCCGGTTTTTTAACTTTTTTCTCGGTAGCCTGTAAAGGTTGGTGCAAATCGACACAAAACATGAAAGTAGGTTACATTAAGTGGAACAAAAAAAAAGTTCACGTACCAAATCGATAAATTTGAAAAAGTTCGTTGGTATTGTACGGCTTAAACCCTTTTAAATACTCAATCATGAGTATTTTTCTTCTGTTTTCAATTCACGATTCTAAACATTCATGTTAGTATTGCACCGTCTCATTTGCTTTTGAAAAAGAAGACTCTGCACCAATCGGCTCGGCCCATTGGCGAAGATTAGTTGGGGCTTTTGGCGATGACATGTCCTCGTTAAACGTCCCCCGAAAGGTTCGTCGCTAAAAGTATTAGCAGGACAATTTTGTGTTTTACCGACGATGACGTGGGACTCACACAACTTACTGACAACATGTCCTCGCCAAAAGTGTTGGTAAAATTTTCTTGGCTTATTGACAAAGTCAAAGTCTGGAACTCAAATTTGTTGTCGTTTAGCGGCTTTAGCGAGGACACTGTGTCCTCGCCAAAGCCTTCCCACCTGTGCTACTTATTCTATTTCTTGTAGTGATCGAGTCTTATAGTGTTACAAAGTTAGTGGACATTCTCCTAAGCATGTCACTTCGATCTCCTGGTGAGTTGTGCAGGAATAGACATAGGGTGTTATCTATGAAGCATTTGAATATCCCCTTAATCAGTTTGAACATTATCTTTCACGTGTTGTTATTGGACATCGTTGTCATCTATCAACGTTTTAAAGAAATTTTGTTGATAGCAACCAGAATATGATTACTATGTGAATTGTTGGCTAGATTTGTTTCATAGATGTCATCACGGACAACCAAAACTATAAATGACCAGGTGCACATACGAAAAACTAAGACTCCAAATACATATTTTGGGACCAGGTGCATTTCTGAAACTGTACGGGCACATAAAATTTTTCGATCAAAGTGTAGACAATGGCTACTTAATTTCATGACAAAAGTGTCACTCATGTTGTTAAATAAATACAAGAGTAAAGTATGAGAAAAAGAAGCAGTTTTCTTATAAATAATCTTGAACCTGCAAAAGTGAAGTGCTTATTGTAATATTCTATTCTGTCACCGCACATTAATATGTTCCAATTATGTCACCGCACATATAGCAGTCTATAGATTATTTTCAATCAATCATGCATGTTTTTCCTTGTCGATTCGTCATAACTCTACGTAATTTGTTGCTTCAAGTTATTTGTGCGTACATCCATGGATATACTCATATACCATCTTAGGCAATAACTAGCACTCGTGTCTTCTTAACTCTTCATCACTGACTTAAATGGTTTTATAGGTTCTGGTTGCGGTTTCAATGCTTAATATCAACATCTAATGTTCTTTCCTGCAAGAGAGCAAGTGTTTTTACCAATGGCTAACAAGTTGTTTATTTTCCATTAATGTTGAGGGTACAGATTTGTGTGGTGTTGGTTAACCAAGATCATATATCTTTGCTGAAGTGCAACTGCTAAACACATACACAAGTCTACATGATGCACGCATATCTTATGAGTTATCACACTTTGTCTGAAAGTTATGCTTCTTATTCTTCTTGGTTAAATACTCAAAAACAGTTTAACAATATGTTGTTGATACTTGATACATTAGATACAATATATAACTTGATCATCTAGTGCAGACCATACCGAAAATCATATAAACATCGGTTAAGCATATTATAAATAATGGAAGCATATTCCAAGAGCAGAGTAACGAACTTGCAGCTAAACCAAAATAACTAAAAATGTAAGATATTAAATCAATTGACTTTGAAAGATTTGTGTGAACAGGTTTCACTAAAAGAAAAAATAAATCGTCGAAACAATAACCATGTAAAGCATAAATGTTCTTATTAACTTTTTAACTAATCTAAACTACGCTTGCAGTTCTATCTCCATACCTTACTTAATTGCCTGCTTCAAAAGTCACTTGTTCTAAGCTCCACGTACACTTAGCATGCCCATATATCTTTGTCCATGTCGAAGTAGATTCTACAATCTCAGTGATCAAGCAAAAGTAGAGTCTCGGTGTAGGAATACACAGTAGGGTAAAAATCTCGTGTCGATCCAGGAATCCCAATATAAGTCATGTGTTTTGAATCAGGATCATAAGCAAAAAGATCCCTTTGTGGATTATTTTTGGTTTCAACTATAGGTTCGCCACTCGTTCTAAATCCATACATGTCTAGTATCACATCATCTGTTGGGTTGATAGTGTATAGCTTGGTGAACGATTTTGCGACACCATGTTCCATCATCTTCCATACACTATAAACATATGCCTCTTTATGTTGAACCATAACAAGCGACTCCCTAATGTTATATAAATTGAAATCCCTTGCTGAATCGGCTTCTAAACTATCGGGAAGTTTTATTTCAGTAAATTCTTCACTTTTCATGTCAAACGACACAATCAAATTCCGCTTATACCGTAACCGATCTCCAACATAACTCGCTTCCCAAGCAAACCAATACATAAACCTATCTATTGCTACCTGATTGTGTAAAATTAATACATTCACGAGGTAAATTCTTAGTTAGTGTTCTCCAAGCATTTGTGCTTAGCGTAAAAACCTCATAAAAAGTGCCCCAATTTTGATAATACATAAACTTGACTATCTTAGGGTCACAAGTATCAGGACCAACCCCAAAAGTCAAAGTAAGAAAATCTGGTCTTGGCTCACAACACACATCAATATGAACCGATTTTCTAATAATAGGATTCCAAATAAGGGCTTCCAGGGTTCCTGAGATTACAGGATCATAGCTATGCACGAATAACAAGCCTTGAGAGCTAACTATATCTGGTTTTTCAAGCAGTTTAACAGAAGGGGGGACAGTAAGTGAAAACTTGTGTTGAGGGAAAGTATCGTCATCTACGATGGAAACATATTTTTCGTCAAAATTATGAGATGATTTCAATCTTACAAGTAGATGATGATGTCTTTTATGTTTTTGGTAGTCAGCAATAAACTTAGAGCTACCGATGAGAGATTTCCATCGTTTCGAAACCAATCTGAATCGTATCAATGATTCGACAGGAAGACTTTTGATGATTTCTGCTTGGATATCCAAGGGTATGTTGTCTGACATTCTTTATTTGACGATGCTTATATTAGGGTTTTATTTTATGCCTCGACATTAGTTTTTGCATGAAACAGAAGATTATATAATGAAACTTGAGGTTAGTTTTTTGGGCTCAAACCTTTGAAAAGACAAAATCGTATGGCCCATTTTTTGGTCCTTTGGATTTTGTGGATTAGAGTGGCCTAGTTCAAAACATGCCGAGTAATCAAATTTTCACCAAGTTTGACATCTAAAAGATACTTGATAGATCCTCGTTTTTTTTACAACGATCGAGTATGTGGAATTGTGGATAGTCATTTTCAAACAAATACCGTTGTGTCGATCACCTCGCTGGAGTTGTGGCATCCCCACAAGAACATACGAGGACTTTAACAAAACCGGACCGGACCAAAACCAACCGTGGCCAAAACTCCGGACCGATCCGGTCCGGTCTAACAAGGCATAATTGCCGTTTTTTTGTAAGGCCGAACCGGACCTAGAACCGAAAATTAGGAAAAGGATGAACCGAGGACAAATAGGTTCGGTCCGATCCGATCAGTCCGGTTCGGGCCGGTTTCTCGGTCCGATCCAGTCTGGGGTCCGTTTTACTCACCCCTACTTGCCATGGACAACTTGCAATAAAAGAGCGGAGGAAGGTTAAAAATGACAAAACTAAAAAGAGGCTACTTGACTTACATCAAAAAGTTGATACTTATGATCTCAAAGCGAAAAATCGCCTCCTTAGTCAAGCCAAGAGATTTGACATATGCACTCTAAAATATCAACTTTTACAATGTGACCAAGAAGGAATATAGGATTCATATAAAAAAGCTAAAGTGAGATGGGTTAAAAAAGGGGACGAAAACTCCATCCTATTTCTGTAAAATATCAAAATACTTTTGTTGATTCAATATCTTGCATACGAGATAGGATATGTATTTATATTAAATACATAGATTTGACAATAAATAACCTAACCAAAACCCTAGACTTAATGGACCGCAAGCCCACAATCAGGGTTGGGCCAATGACTCGTCTAACACTCTCCCGCAGTTTGAATGGGAGTTTTCGGACGGACAAACTGGATAGAATGTTGAAATCGCCTTATTCTTCTATTCCTTCTTTCTTCTCTACTTCGTTGATCATTTGCACGAAGATGGACTTATATTTGAAAACATAATTGTAAACTGCTTTGTGGTTTCCTCCATTCTTATGACGTTTGCTATTTTTTTACGTCATAGCTAGTTTTGCCTTTAGGAGGGAGCGGCAATTTGGTGGTCAACTTTTATTATCAACAACAATAATCTTCGACAACGAAAACAGAGATGAGGAAGAAAAAAATATGGTTGATCAAAGGCAACTCAATATATTTTATTCGTTTTGACGGCTAGGGTTTAAGATTTATGAATGGAATACGGAAATAAAATCTAAATAAATAAAAACAATAAAGAGAAAAAAAGGATCCCTCCGTATCATCGACGAGTAGTCGATGACCGGAAGACAACTATTAGATGGTTTAGTATGCCCAAGCCCAGTTTGTGGGCTTAGGGTTAATTAGGGTTTTATGCTATTTGTGTTATAAATAGTGAATCAATAAAAGATGATACCTACGGGTTTTCAATGTCCAACATGGTATCAGAGCGGGCTTGATCCTCAAACTTAGATGGCTACGTCGAGCTATCTCCTTTGTATCACCCCGTCAAACCCTAGCCACCAACATTATATTCTCTTCAAAAAGAAAAACCTAAATGTCGTATGAAGTATTTGGCTGCTTGTTTCCATTATATATATACTCATTTCAAATGTGCAAAAACACTATTCACGCTAAGCACTTTAGCAAGCTACAGTGCTTGGGCCGGCCCATTTTTTTTTTTTTTTTTAAATTGTTGGCACAAAATAGGGGGAAAAAAATGTTACAAAAGTACCGACGCATTCAGATAAAAAAATACCCGCGGTTACTATTCATCGGCCCAAAAAATTTTTATACCTGTGGTTACTGTTCATCGGCCCAAAAAAAAAAAAAACTTTATACTCCCTCTTTCGTTTGTCAAAAATAAGAATAAAAAAAAATTACGTTTATGACTTTCTATCGGCCTGGGCCAAAAAATAAAATAAAAATATCCTCTTTATTGAAAAAAAAAATTTGTCATTTAATATGAGGAAAAAAAACAAACTATTAAACATGAGACCGAAGAAATTAACCGGAACAAAAAAAATGCCCTGTAATAACGCGCGAAAAAATAACGCCCGCAGCAACGCGCGGGTAATCTTTCCTTGTTTTCTTATAATATGCTAATATAATTCGCATACCAACTATATCCCTGTCATGCAACAGATCTCACGTCCTGTTCCTTTCTTTTATTTTTTTCAAGTCTTTTCTTAGTTTATTAAGAAAAAAATGTTTTCTTTTTTTGTTTTCGGGTGGAGAATAAATTGGTTTATTCTCTGGTAGGATATTTTGGTTTATCCTGGTCTGAGATACTTTGTTTTATTCCGTATGAAAAAAAGGATACTTTGGATTTATCCCGTATAAAAAAAAGAAAATACTTTAGTTTATCCAGGTTTATCAGTTCGTGACCTTCTGTTTTGAAGATTAGTCTCCTCTTGCAGTCAGATGTCTTCATCAAATAGCTAGTTGTTGCTTTAATTTTGTTTTGTTTTTTCATCCAATCCGAGGTTTTATGATTTTGCCGCTCGGATTGCGAGGGAGTATTGTCACACCCCCAGACGAGACCTGGACGGAATACGTGTCCGAAGGCGTGACGTCATAACAATCCGAACACAAAGCAATAAAGAACGACCACTAATCATGGACGTTTGAAAAATAGTTGTACTCGTTGCATAAATAAAATAAATTTAAGTTTTACAACCAGTCATAAGAGAGTTAAATGTAGCGGAAGCATAACAAAGTTTGATAATGACAACGAGTATATAAATAGATAAGTCTTGAAATTGGCGAAGTCACATAGCACATAGACTCCATTTAGCATCAAGAATCAAGCCAAGCTAAGCACCTGAGAAAACATGTTTAAAATGTCAACATAATGTTGGTGAATTCATAGGTTTAAGTTAATACAAGAGTGGACCACAAGATTTCAAAACGTATGCGACTACTATAACAGATACAGCATCACATAAAAAGTATTTACTGTTACGCTAAGCTCATGACACCGATGCTAATAACAACAGGGCATATCATATCACGTCACATAGTATTCCTGCCCTTAACTGGTGTCCCAAACCAAAGACCACCACAACGCACAATCGACGTGACATATATTTGTTTGTTCGCAGCTAAAACCAGATAGGGGTAATTAGTCCCAATAGATCTATTTACGCATTCGCGCTTACTTAACTAATACAATTGGCCATAGGTGACTAAAGGTTCATGATAGTTCGGGCAATAGTGGTTTGTAAGCAAACTTAGGCAACACATACACATGTAAAACTCACGTTAAGAACTTGTGTCCAATTTTAAAAGCAAACAACGTTTCTCACCCCAAAGTATAAAGCATTTGAAAATTGGTAAAACGTGAGGCTATGAACTCACCTTAAGCAAGTGGTGAATCGATAATCAACGAGGAAGAAATAAAGCCGAAAGGTCCTACACGCGACCTAAATAAATGACGCGTCTTAGGTAAACGAAAGATAACCAAAACTTGTACGACACGCTTTCAAGAGAGAAGACATCCATATGTGTTTGTGCTTTAGTTTGTTTAATAAAGTATGACTAAATAAAATTATAGAGTTTTTCGTCAAGTCTTGGCGTTTATCTAAAAATTACTACTTTTAGAAAGTTTCTATTTTAGGAAAATTTTTAGTTTCAAGACGTTAATACCGTCCCTTATATTTGTTAAGTTTCCATATTTTCAAAATGCGCTAACTATCCATAATCGCTAAGCTTCCAAGTCCGATCCGCTAAATTTTACCAAACTTACTATTTTTAGTAACTTTATCGCTTTTCCTAAAATTTGTTAATGACGTCTTCAAATGATGATAATCTATATATATATATGTGTTACTATATGTTTCGCTAGAGTTTAGAAAGTCCAAAAATGTCCGAAAGTGTCCGAATACACTTTTTACTATTCACATCAGCACACTATTCATTGGGTTTTGCCGAAAAATGTTTCAAGTTTCATTTGGTTATAACTTGGCCGTTTTAAATCCGATTTTAAAGTGCGATATGTGAAAAACTATCTATTCGAAACAAGCTCTTCAAAAACTACTTTTACGCATAATGAAAACATTTTTAAGTCGCTCAAAACCTCAATACTAATTTAGATCAGCAACATGTCCTTTCATAAATACTCCCAAAAATTCATCCAAACGCCACAATAGTGCTTATTCTAGCCTAATCCCGATCACTACCAAACCAACCAACAAAACCACACTTAATCTAACCTAATACCTTCATTTCTGTTGTTGCACACACTTTTCAACTCATCTCACCATAACTTAGAAAACAACAAACATAATACTTCTATTTTTATAAAAGTTGTCAAGATACTTTATCATTTCTTTTTAGAAAAATAACACAAACACATGGATTCTTAAACTCGAACAATATTCATAAGAATAAAGGAAGTGAAACAAGATATGACCAAGAAATACTTACAAGAATGAAGAAACAACTAGAGAATCACAAGATCTATACCCAAGATGACTAGATATATAAAACCCACTTATAAAATTAAAAACCCTAATTTTATAATCTTGAGAAACCCTTGAAAATCAACCAACCAATACTAGGATCTACCTTAGAAACCCTTGGAAATGAACTTGGAATGTTTGGATCTTGAAGAAAATCAAAAGTTATGAATGTGTTTGTGTGTGTGCTTCATGCCGTGACCTAAAGGGAAGAAAGAAAGAGAGGAAAAATTTTATGAGGCTATGTGTGAATGAAATGACCTAAACTTGTTATAGTGGGGTTTATATAGGAAGAGACATTAGGTTTTTAGGGTTAAGATGTGCCCCCATGTGACCAACACACACCAAAGGGGTATGTCTTTGTGATTTCAGCCGAACTAGCCCCAAGGACCAAATGGGTTCAATTTTGAGTCATGGATCAAGCCAACTTTGGCTCCAAGTTTAGCTCATGGATTGGTCTTGGCTCACCAATAATGGTACAAGTGTGTAAGAAATGGTATGCATGCAAGTCACTAAACAATAAAGTTGTCTTTTTTCCTTCACATGCATTGGTAAGTTTTCAAATTTTTAGTTAGTGGAACATAAATGATTTAATTTCA
This sequence comes from Tanacetum coccineum, assembly GCA_026074375.1. Lineage (NCBI taxonomy): Eukaryota > Viridiplantae > Streptophyta > Magnoliopsida > Asterales > Asteraceae > Tanacetum > Tanacetum coccineum. Next base: position 15,013 of record BQNB010102099.1, read on the forward strand.
AGTCCAAGCTTGTCCACAAGCTAAATTTCGTGGGTAGTGGTGAGGGCATGAGTATGATCATGAAATTTTGGACTTAGGGTATAAGATTATCGATAACTTGAGTTTACACGAAAAGATTCGAGTTTCCGGGGTTCCGTTTGGTCAAAAACGCGAAAAATGCAATTTGAAAGATAAAACCCTAAAATTAATATCGGAAGTGATTAAAAATCACGAAACACTTAGAAAAGTTAAAATATCTCATATAAGGCCTAAATTTATTAATAACCGATGCCGGAACGCGCCCGATGATGTTTTTCAGATTTACGTGGTTTAACTTCCCGGTAAAATGCTAGATTCAAACGTAACGTATAAAAATAAAAAATAATGATCGGAAAAGTTTAAAATATTGACCTAAAATTTACGGGGTGTGATATCCTTTCCCCGTTAAAAGAGATTTATCCTCAAATCTCAAGACGTAGCTTGAGATGCGGATTCAGGGTTAGCGAAAAGATGAGGGTACTTTTTCTGCATTTGGTCTTCGCGCTCCCAAGTATACTCGGGACCTCGTCTTGAATTCCAATGGACCTTCACAATTAGAATGCAACTTTGCTTCAAACGTTTAACTTCGCGGTCCATAATTTCAATCGGTTCTTCAATGAAATTGAGCTTGTCATCGATGCGGATTTCGTCCAACGGAATAGCGAGCAGTTCGTCGGATAAGCACTTATTAAGGTTTGAGACGTGAAAAGTACTATGAACACGGCTCAGTTTCTCGGGTAACTCAAGTTGATATGCAACCGTTCCAACTTTGGCGAGAATCTTAAAAGGTCCACTGTAACGAGGGTTCAGCTTTCCCCGTTTGCCGAAATGTATCACTCCTTTCCAGGGTGATACTTTCAACATAACCTTATTCCCAACTTGAAACTCCAATGGCTTACGTCTCTTATCAGCGTAGCTCCTTTGTCGATCACGTGAAGCTTGTAGACGACGCTTGATTTGGATAATCTTCTCTGTTGTTTCACGAACAATTTGTGGGCCAGTAAGCTGAGCGTCTCCCATCTCAGCCCAACAGATAGGTGACTAACACTTGTGACCATACAACGCCTCAAAAGGTGCAGCTTTAATACTCGTATGATAGCTGTTGTTGTAGGAGAACTCTATCAATGGTAGATGTCTGTCCCATCCCTTTTCGAAGTCCATCACACACGCTCGTAGCATGTCTTCTAACGTTTGGATGGTTCTCTCACTTTGACCATCTGTTTGTGGGTGGTAAGCTGTACTCATATCCAATTGGGTACCTAGGGCGTCGTTCAACGATTTCCAGAAATGAGAGGTAAACTTACTATCTCAATGAGAAATAATCGAAACTGGCACTCCATGTCTCGAGACTACTTCCTTCAAGTATTATCTCGTCAACTTCTCTATTGAGTCGGTTTCCTTCATTGGTAAGAAATAAGCAGATTTTGTGAGTCGGTCTACAATTACCCAAATTGTATCTTGACCAAACGCCGTCTTAGGTAACTTAGTAACGAAATCCATATTAATGTTCTCCCATTTCCATATTGGGATTATGGGTTGAACCAACAAACCGAATGGTTTTTGGTATTTTGCTTTAACCTTTGCACAAGTCATGCATTTACTGACATGTGTGGCAATTTCAGCTTTCATGTTGGGCCACCAGTATAGCTTCTTCAAATCTTGGTACATCTTGTTCGATCCAGGGTGGATCGAATACTTTGACTTATGCGACTCGTGCATAATCAAGGCTCTCAAGTTACCAAAACATGGTATCCAACTTCTATTCTTCAAACACAATGTTTCGTCTGCACGTGGCTCCAGATTCTTAATCATGCCACATAAATCTTCTGTTCCATAATTCTCTTCCTTTCTGGCCTCAACCTGAGCATTCAAGATTTGCACAAGGAGGTTTAAACCAATTGTCATAACCAAGGCTCGAACTCGTAGTGGCTTAGGTCTACTCTTTCGGCTCAACGCATCAGCCATCACATTCGCCTTTCCCGGGTGATAATGTAACTCACAGTCGTAGTCACTTAACAGCTCTAACCATCTACGTTGTCTCATGTTCAACTCTTTTTGATCTAGAATATGTTGCAAACTTTTATGATCAGTGAACACAACGTACTTCGTGCCGTAAAGGTAATGTCTCCACATCTTGAGAGCAAACACCACAACTCCCAATTCCAAATCATGCGTCATGTAGTTTTTCTCATGGATTTTGAGTTGGCTGGATGCATAAGCTATGACTTTCTCCTTCTGCATCAACACTGCGCCTAATCCCTTGTGAGAAGCATCACAATATACTATAAAGTTTTCACTTCCTTCGGGCAATGCCAAAATCGGTGCACTACACAACTTTTGCTTCAATGTCTGGAAAGCAGTTTCCTCCTTTTCACCCCAATTGAACTTTATACTTTTCTAAGTCAGCTTCATCATAGGCTTGGCAATCTTGGAGAAACCTTCGATAAATCGTCGGTAGTAACTGGCAAGACCTAGAAATTGGCGAATTTTTGTTGGAGTCTTGGGTGATTCCCAATCCTTGATTGACTCAATCTTCGCAGGATCAACGTGAATGCCTTCACTATCAATCACGTGTCCAAGAAATTGTACCTTCGACAGCCAAAAGTCGCACTTCGAGAACTTTACGAACAAATCTTCCTTCTTGAGCAACTCCAAAATTAGTCTAAGATGTGCATCATGGTCGGCATACCCGGTTTATCGAATCCATGAACACTGTCGGTACGTTAGACAACCCAAAAGGTATCACTTGGAACTCGTAGTGACCATAGCGAGTCCTAAACGCTGTCTTTAGGATATCCTCGTCACGATCTCTGAGTTGGTGATAACCAGACCTCAAGTCGATCTTCGAGTACACACTTGATCCTTGTAACTGATCAAACAAGTCGTCGATTCTCGGAAGTGGGTATCGATTCTTTACAGTAAGCTTGTTAAGTTCACGGTAGTCGATACACATCCGAAAAGAGCCGTCTTTCTTTTTGACAAACAAAACCGAAGCTCCCCAGGGTGAGGAACTTGGTCTTATAAATCCTCTGTCAGAAAGTTCTTGTAGTTGGGTAGACAATTCTTCCATTTCCGATGGTGCTAATCTATATGGGGCTCGAGCTACAGGTGCAGCACCTGGGACTAAGTCGATTTGGAACTCAACTTGTCGTATCGGTGGTAATCCAAGTAAGTCTTCAGGAAAGACTTCTGGAAAGTCCCGTACAGTCGACACGTCTTCGAGTCGCTTCTCCTTCAACTTATCTTTGTTTTCTTTCACCGTAACCTACACCAGAAATAGTTGACAACCTTTCTCCATATACTTCTGGGCCTTTTCACATGATATAATGCTCAACGTTGATTTCTTCTCCTTGTCACTTTTGTCTCCTTGAACGATTAGAATTCCGTTTCCGTAAGGAATACGCACTATCTTCTCGTCACAGACAATCATGATTCTTTTCTAACCAATCCATGCCGATGATAACATCAAAACTACCCAAATCTATGGGCATCAGGTCGATATTAAATGGATGTCCTAACAATCCTAATGTACAACCTCTAAGCACAGTGTTGGTTTCTGAAGTTCTTCCGTCAGCTAGCTCGACAGCATAACTAACGTCTAAGGCATAAGGTATGATATCTAGCAATGCACTAAAAGTATTTGATATGAAACTTCTATCGGCACCCGAATCAAATAACATATAAGCATGATGATCGTTGAGAAGGAACGTACCCGTGACAGTGTTGGAACCCGAGTTAGCGTCACCTCCTCCTAGGACATATGCTTTGCCTCTTGCATCAGGAACTCTTGCTTTGTTTCCACAGTTTTGGTTCTTGACTTTGGGATAATCCTTCTGGTAATGTCCTTGTGCTCCACACTCAAAACACGTAATAACCCTCTGATTCGGCCTTGGAGTTCCTTGAGTAGTTGTGGCAATTACAACCCTGCAATCTCTTGTCATGTGCCCAACTTTCTTACCCTTGTTACACTTTATAGTACACTGTCCCTCGTGGTGTAGCTTACACTTTTTGCAGAAAGGAAGTGTTCCTTTATAACCATTCTTCTCATTGTTACCAGCCATATAGGCTCTAGCAACATTCTGACCTCTAGTATTCTGTCGTTTATGGGGTGGTTGTTGCCCACGGTTATTTCTATAGTTGTTGTTCAATCTGTGACAACCCGAGAATTTCCATTCAGTAAATTAGCCGTTTCCGTGTAGAAATTTGAATTTTTAAAAGTTTCGTTTAGCTTTACCGGTTAACCGGGAAGTTGTTTCGTTATTATCTGAGAATCATCACCGGGAGCGAACCGGGACACCAAACGTTGTAGTATTTTGGCAATAACCACGTTTTTATGTTTTAAAGCAATATTTAAAATTTTGTAATTTTTTGTGTTACCGTTACTCGTTTCGTTATTTACGTGATCCATGGAATGTAACTACACTTTGTTATGCATGCATGCTTGGAAATTAATTCATCAACTAGCACTAGTGATCCTATAAAGTTAGAAACCAATTGGTCCCCCCCCCCATGGTCATGCATAACCGGTTACACATACATATACATGCATAGGATCCAAAATTTTGAAATGAAATGCCTAGACAAGCTTGCATGGTTTATGGAAATAGGACTAGTACTAGCAACATTGTGATTTGAGGATCATTTTGGTCCCCTTTGGCTCTCTTGTCTCATTTTCGGTACACACACACACACACTATTAGTGTGTGAAGTAAACATTGGGTTATATAATCCATCTTATATTCATTTGTTCATTCATAACACACACATACTTGCATCTTGAGTTTTTCTCTTCTCCTTTGTTCCCTTAACCCACGAAAAACACAAACATACATACAAATCCATATATTTTTCATCTTTGATCATCCACTCGAAGATATATTGTTCGTGTTGATTGTTATTTCATCCGGGTATTTTATAAAACAACGTTTGGGTTGTTCTTAGTTTCTATTCACCTTTCGTCGTGTTTCTTTGTAAGTCATCTTTACTTTTTCATAAATAAGTTGTACTTTTGCATTCGTATGATCATTCCGAACAAGGTGTACAAAGCGGATCGTTGTGAAAATCATTATCTAGTTTTCTATAAAACTACAAGTCTCAAAGTTTAATATTTTTGTTTATAAATGGAAGAACATAAAAAGTAGTTGTACTTTTGTGCATAAAAGTTCGTTGTGACTATTTTGATATATATATTGTTATCACTACGGCTATATCGTTTATTTAAGATTTATCGTATATTAAGTTTAAATATTGTTGGCGAAGAGATTAAGTTAGATGTTGGATTTGTTGTAAGCGTAAATTGAATGTCGAAAAGGTTTAGGTTTAAGAACGGATTTGTTGCGATATTTGAGGTGTTGTCGAAAATAGATCGGATATTCTTTCGAGTCAATAAAAGATGTACTTTTGAAAAACGGATATTTTCACGAGTCGAGGTTGATAAAAATGGAAAGTCGATATTTTTAGAAAGGTCATGCCGAAATTTCGTAAACTTTATAAAAGCGTCGAAAATATACTTTTATTATCAAACTTATGATAAAATGTAGAAAAACGTAAGTGTCGAGTTTAGGTCAACATTTTTAGTTATTGAGTCAACGTTGATGTGTCGGGACACTAAAAGACGAAATGCACTAAAAGACGAAATACACTAAAAGACGAAATACACTAAAAGACGAAATACACTAAAAGACAAAATACACTAAAAGACGAAATACACTAAAAGACAAAATACAAAAAGGGAAAAATACACTAAAAAGACGCAATGCAATAAAAGTCGAAAATCACTAAAAGTGAAATAATTTTTGAAGATGTTTAAACGTCACAGATCTTGTAAAACTTATAAATTCGAATGTACTTTATAAAATGATATATTGTGATCTCTTTACTATGAACATTTCTTGCGTATGCGATATCTTAGACCCCAAAATCTCAACTCCCCCCTAACTAAACCCTAATAAAGTCTATTAATACATCTTCTTAACGACAACTATAGATGTTTGTAGTCTAGAAACGTGAGATTCATTTCACTTGATGATTCTTTTGATCACTACGTATAGGTAAGTTCATAGCCTCACTTTTTTACTCATTTTGAATAAATTTTTTATTACTTGGGTGAGTACATTGCTTGACTTTAAAACTGGACACAAGTACTTTCGCGTGAGATTTTCCGTTCGTGTTGCCTATGTAAACGTTCTAGACCCATATGCCCCATTATCATGACCTGTTTCAATCTCTTAAACTAGAGGACGGTCGTGGGAGGCGAGTGTTATAAATAGATCCTATTGGGGATAATTATCCATATATGGGTGAGTATGTGTGTCTTCACCCTTACCTACGGGTCTGATAAAACGGTATTTATACATGTCGAAATTAGAAGGTTTGTCTTGGTCAGTTACCTTGGGGGCTTGTTTCAACCTAGCAGTATATCTATGCATAAACGTAATTAGCTTCGGTGTCAGGATATAGGCACATAAATACCTTTTTATGTGAAGTTGTATCTGTTATAACTGTCGCATACGTTTTGATATCTTGTGGTCCACTGTAACATCGTTTGAACTAAACCTATGAATTCACTCACCTTTATGTGGACCATTTTAAGCATGTTTTTCTCAGGTGCTTAGCATGGATGCTGTTGATTGACTTATGTGAAGTCTATTTGCCTGTACCGGTTTACCAGAGATTTATCTATGTCTTTAAATACCGTTGTTGAACTTATTTAAGCTTCCGCATTTTAACTTCGAATCTTTTAAATTTAATCGATGTAAAACTTATTATTATTATTTTAAAATTTGCAACGGTGTTTATTTTTCAAAACGTACCCTTAGAGGTTGTTCTTTATGCTTTGTACTTGAGATGCTCAATAAAGTCACGCCTCCGGACACGTATTCCCCCCAGGCCCCGTCCGGGGGTGTGACACAATCTCCTCTTGTTCTTTGCATTTCTTACAACATAGCCCTTCAACTTTTAATCCATCAAGTTGTTGGCAATTTGAATGGCATCTTGTAGTCTTGTGGGTTCTGCAGCAATTACATTCCCTTAGATATTATCAGGAAGATCTCCAATGAATTTCTCCACCCGATCTTCCTCCTTGGGGACCATTTTGGTACACATCATGGTCAACTCTTGAAATCTCTGAGTATAAGCAGTCAAATCATTGTTCTTCACGGTTAAGTTCCACAGTTCAGTTTCCATTTTCTGAATCTCATTCCTTGGGCAGTACACTCCAGTCATTAGCTTCATGAGCTCTCTCCATGACATAGAAAATGCAGCCTCAGTCCCAATAGTCCTTTTATGTGAGTTCCACCAAGTTAGTGCACTGTCCAACATGGTGCAAGTAGCATACTTAACTTGGGACTTCTCTGGGCAGTTGCTGATATGGAACACTGTTACCATCTTCTCAAACCATCTTATCAATCCTACAACTCCTTCCGTTCCTTTAAAGTTGAGTGGTTGACACTTCATGAAGTCCTGGTAGGTGCATTCTCTAGCAACAGGTCTATCATCTCTACCATTCTCATCTAGATTCTCATTTCTACCATTTCCATTTCCACCATTTCCATTTCCACCATTTCCATTGTCGCCATCACTGCCATTTTGGCTTTGGTTTTCAGTCTCGAGAGCATTGGCGGCACGGTCGCCTCATGAGCAGCCAACGCTTCTTCCACACGTCGGTTAACGAGTTCTTCGATTGCTTCAGGGGTCATACCGGAGCGAGTGATAGTCATTGTTCTACATCACAAGACACAACCCATGGTGAGATTTTGAAATGAATGCACTATCATTAGATAACAATAATTTAATACATGCTATGAAATAAAATATAATTACAACATGATTGCCAGAATGTATAAATAACAATATACATAAATAAGCGAGAGAGTTAAAACAACCTTTTTATTTCATGAATAAAAGCATAATTCGGTTACAACCAAAATCCAAAATAGGTATATGATCCACAATTATTTCTACTGCTAACATCTAGACCTAACCATCAGTCTAGTGTCCTACATGATCATGGTACAACTAGTCAAAGGGCGAAAACCCAAATGTCTCTCAACATACGACTCCAACCTCCTAAGTCTCCTCCGAGTATCATCACGATCCCTACGAACCTGATGAAACTCCTCCTATGAAAGAGACATGTGAAGACGAAGGCTGTCAATCCTCTCGATCGTACTAACTCTATGTCCCCTAACTATCAACTGATCAGCCTCCAACCGTCTCTGAACAGTCTCAATCCCGACAATCCTATCAATACGAACCTCAAACATGTAATGGTAAAAGTCACGCACAACATCATTCAAGTTAATCGGCATATCCTCGAATGACCTAACAATGCCATCCCTAGTGCCAGACGAATGAGAAGAATCATCTCCAACTAGCTCTACAATCTCCTCCTCAACTATCGGTGCCGACATCATGTCGATACCTACCTCAACCGTGTCTCCAGCACTGGTGGCAGCCTCATATCTGTGACAACCATGGCTTGAGCAGGTTAGTCAAACCGTTAGTGTTGACTTAGGTGCCTGTTGCAATATGTGGTGTATGTGATTCTGTGTGTTTATATGAGTTTATATGGGTTATGTGAGGTATTAGTAATCAATCTATTGAGTGTGATCATCTCAATGAGATTGAAATAGTGGTGAAATTGGTTGAGTTCATTTCATTCACTTTTGAGTGACAAGGAAATGATTATTGAAATTTGAGCGTTTCCGTGTTAAATGTGTAACTATTATTACGTATACCTATTTTTGTGTTAGTAATTTAAGATAAGTTTAAGTTTTAGGTGTTAGGTTAAGAAAAATGAAAAAATTATATTTTTGGAAAGTTAGGTTGAAAATGAAAAGTTAAAAAGTTATTTTTAAAAGTCTAGTGAATTTTGTTTAAGCAAAAAGGTATAGTCAAATTAGTTAAGGTTTTTATGAAAATTTAAGAAAATACAAATAATTATATAATTAATAAATAAAAAATAAAAAAATAAAAAAAATGTAAAAAGGCCTATTCGACCGAATAGTAGGAAAAAGAAAAGAAAAAGGAAAAAAAAGAATTGTATTAGAAAACAAATTCTAATTAGGCTTAATCTAGGATCTTTTAGGAGGCCTATAAATACAAAAATAAAGGATCCCTAAACCCTCTATTGATCGGCCGAAATTCCAAGGGAAAAAGAAGAGAAAAAATTTAGGGTTTTTGGTTTAAGGTATTTTCTAATTCCTTGTTTAATTCTAGTTATTTAATTTTCAATTAATGTAATTTAAACTAGATGGATTAGGGTTTATAAATTAGGGCTTTGATTTTTCTGG
>BQNB010102100.1:0-21402 GCA_026074375.1 Tanacetum coccineum
GATCCCACTTGTAAATTTTACTAATTGGTTTTGAATTTGAATGCTCTTCTTATTGATTTTGAATCGCATATATTGTTTCGTAATCTATCGTTTTGAGATTTTTTGGTTGATGGGAGTGCAACTTTTATATGTCATCCCATAACCCTTCATTGTTTTGGAAACGGTTATTAACTTATTCCCGCGTAATGCGTCGTTTGAAAACGTCTATCTTTGAAGCTTTCGATTAAAGTTGGTGTGTTTGTGTTTTGATTCTCTTGTATCGACCTCTACTTAGTAAGTCTTGAAATGTTTGATTCTGGAAACCCATGAGTTGGTGTGTTTAAAAGAGTGCTAAGTCATTAGGTATGACTTTGTATTGGATTTTGGAGGAATTAAAATGGAGTTTGGTTGGATTTCGAAATGGATTTTTATGACAGTTTGTAACCAGCATGTTGTGGGGTTAATTGCAAAATATTTTTGGACATGAGACACTTGGGAGTTTTGATAGAAACATGGGTCTAAGTCTTAAGTGCATGTGGCTAATTGGAGAGAATGACCTTGAATTATGTAATCATAGAGATTGCTTCCAAAGATTCTTTCTAACAAGAACAGTACGTCACTTGAATACCGGTACTTTACATGTAGTCCTCCCCTCAAACGTAGCTATGGGTTCATCATACCAATGGTTACCACCAAAAAGTTAAATCTTGCCAAGTCAAAGCCTTTGGTGAGTAAATCTGCTACATTGTCATCAGTATGTACCTTGACCACATTAATGAGCCTCTGCTCATAACAATCTCGGATAAAGTGATGTCGAATCTGAATATGCTTAGTCTTTGAGTGAAGAACAGGATTCTTCACAATGCATATGGTACTCTCATTGTCTATATGGATTTCAGTGTTCATGAAGTTAAATCCATAATCTAGCAGTTGATTTTGCATCCAAAGTACCTGAGCACAACAACTTGCAGCTGCTACATATTCTGCCTCTGTAGATGATATAGCCACAATTGTTTGTTTCTTGCATTGCCAAGAGACCAGTCTTCCAGTCTTCTTTCCAAGATATTGACATCCTTCTGAATTTGATCGTCTGAAACATGAATGTCCCAGCATAGTCACTTGTTTGAAAAGGCTCTTGCTAAATGAAAAGGAGAATCCTGAGATACCATAAACCTAATTTTGGTTGATGTTATTCAGGTACCTAAAAATCCTTTTTACAGCATGCATGTGAGAGACCTTTGAGTGACTTGGAAACCTCTGCACAAAGACAAACAGCAAACATAATTTCTGGTCTTGAAGTCAGTTAAGTACGAAAGACACCCAATGATAGACCTGCTCAAGATTTACATCACCATCTTTAAACCCTTTTTTCATCTTTTCCTAAGAGATTTATGACTTCAATTGCGTAGATGCTGTCCTAATGGTTCTAAAGTCAAATTTGTTGAGAATGACTTTCAAAATATTTTGATCTTGACTTAGAAAAATACCAGCAATAGTTTGCTTGACTTGAAGCCCCAATCTTCTGTGCCATAAACAACTTCAGCCTTGTTGCCTTTGCAACCAAACAAGTTTACTATCCTCCAGAAGATTATATTCTTTAGATTCCATGACTGTATAACATCATTCTTTCTAATCTCTTAAGTATCACCAGAAAATTCATCAACGAACTTAAACTTTGGAGATAAGATAAGACACTCTTGTCAGTGAAGAGAAACTTTATTCTTCTTATCACGATTTGAGAAACAGAAAGGAGATTGAACTAGCTCCTCACATAGCTGACTTTCTCAAAGTCCTATGCATGAATGTCTGATGGATCCTTTCCTCGGATCTTCCTCCATTAGGAATCATTTCCAGAAGCCTCATAACCACCTATTGAATTCTTAAAATAAGACAGCTTGTTCCTCTGTCTCATGTCATACTTTCCACGAGCAGCCCACTGTCATTAAAGTCATAATTCTTTGAGATCTTTCTTCTGATTGACCTGTACAAACAATTTAAAGAAATTAACTCTTTTAGGGGACCCAAGTCATAACGACTTGGATACCCCTAATGGAGTTACAAACTCAAATTGAGCTTGAGTGTGGTAAGACCATTATCCCTATTCACAGAATCTATAAGCTCCATTTGGTCTCCTATGTTTGTGTTTTTTTTATTTTTTTGGGGGTTTTATCCATGGCCTCCCCATTGACACTTACATTTTGTGAAGTACTGTTTGTGATCCAACAGGACCTTCTTTCTTACCCAAATAGATTTTCATAAATTTCTTTGGTCTTTGTGGACTGTGAGGAGTCCTTGTGTAGAAGAACCTGGTGATGTTAAAAAAAACTGAGGTTCTAAGATCTTAGTATTAACCATCCGTGATAATAAGGTCTACCATACTTCGGAAAGTGACTGCCTTGTGGAACTCTAGGTCTAGCAGTACCTATTGAAGAAAACACATTAGGCAGTACTTTTTGAAGGTACTGTTTATTTTATTTTATGGTCTGGCAGTACTTTTTAAATCCCCTTCCCTTGTAAGTACTACTAACACTGCTTGATGGAATAAAAGACCTCTTTGGTGAGGGTACCTAAGTTTCCTGAGAAGTACTAATGATACAACCCTATGATGTTGTTTCCAGTCTTGTCTTGTGTCCCTTGAACCCTGCTTCTCTTAGGTTGATTGGTTTTGTGTTTTTGAAGGTTCTTTTCGTGTAGGTCACAACCTTGAGTATAGTATCAGACTGATAACATACAAAACATGATTTAACCCCCTTTTGTGCCCAATCCCTTTTCCTAGATGCCTTGACCAACACTGGTTTGACTGATGAGACCTGTTTTTCAAAAGATTTTTCACTATTTTCTGAGTCGCACAACAGTTTTCTTTTGAATTTCTGAAAAGTTTAAATCAGTCTCGTTTCATCAACACTATCAACCCATTCTTCAATAATGCCCCTTTATTTCTAATCACTCACGTGGTTGACTAGACTTTGTATTGCTCATCGATTAATTAAACCTTATTCCAATAAGCTAGTTCATTATCCCTGAAAAAAGACATTTGCCCTAGGTGGTAACATTACCTGGTAGTGGAAAGGTACTACCCCCCCCCCATGGAATCCTTAAGCCTATTGAAATTTGGATACAAAATTCATCGAATTTGTGTTCCCAGTATGAAATGGTCACTATTCTCACTTACTACTAATTCAACACCCAAATCTATCTGCATGATTTATCAGACAAAATATCTTTGTTGTTTAGGACTTCATCTTGAATGTACATAAGCCATATGTCCCTTTTCAAGTTTTACCTTTGAAATCATCTCTTCTTTAAAAACTTGGATCTAGTTCCTTTGTTTTTCTTCTAGTTTAAAATCCCTCACTTTAAGTCAATTCCATCTGTTCATTTTTATCACTCCCATGCATAGTTCATTCTTTTCATGTGTTTTTAAGTATGAACTTCTAATGACCTAAAGCTATTTGAGTATCCTAGGAAATTTCATAGTCCTACCTTTTGACAATTGTCTCTTTCAGGTTTGATGATTTTCAAGCAACTTTTTTATAAGATTTACTACATAGGAACAGTAAGGTAACCTCTGAGGTTTTGTAGCCATCAAGGCTAACGACACTGTGTATCATCATCTTTGTTGCCCATCAAAATCACCAAGTCCATCCTTTCCCAAGTGCACATGTTCTGCATCAATCTCCCATGCTCCAATCATCTCCTTCAAGTTCAGTCAGTGCCATCATAGCAAATGTCAATGGTTCACATCAATTCCTTGGTCCAGTCAATTTCTTCATTGATTTATTTGCCACCGAAGGCTTTTGAGTTTGAATCTTCAATGGCCACAATCCTTCTTTCCGTGACGACCATACTTCTCTGTTTTCTTTTATATTTAGCAAATCTGCACTCCCTAGCAAAATGACCCAACTTTTGACAATTAATAGCATGCAATATTAGACTTGACAAAGTGATCCCATTCTTTGGCTTGAGGTCAATGGGTCTTTTCTGTTTTCCTTCATTAAACTTCCTTATCCTTGCTGTTAATCATAAGCCACCGGTGCCAACTAATGTCAATTTCTTCCATCATCCTCATCAATTTGCAGCAGGTCCTTCATCATCAATGATTGTAGGGCATAGATCTGTTTGATAAAGAAGGAGCATATTGATTTCATCTGAAGTGGTAAGCACAGTTAGGAGCAGTTTCGCAACCTGGGCTTGAGTGAGCCTGAGTATATCCTTTTGGGATATTGCTGGATCAAGTACTTTGATTCAAAGTATTTCTGCCTATGACTTCAGTGGACAGAAAAGCAATATATTTGTGAGCTTGAATTTGAAAACAGAGGAACCCTTCATTTCCATGCTCATACACCTCAAGTTGTTGAAAGATCATCAACTCCAATTCATCGAATCAGGTTGTCCCCGAATTGCATTGTAGCAACTACATGCCACACAGATGGTAAACTTCTTAAAACTTCAAATTCGCTATCTTCAATGGGACACTTTAGCATCATATAATTCAAGCAATACAAAGAAAATTCCTGAAAACCTTCCGTATGCTGAATCTAGCTCTTCTCTAGAAACGCGATATAAACGACTCGGAAATTGATTGTTTTTTAAAAGATTCTTTTGCATCTTTTTTGATGCTCATTACTCCAAATCTTGCTTTTAAATTTGCTGACCAAAGGTTTTTTATGCATCTGTGGCATCATGAAAAATATAAAGATGTCTATCAGTAAATTGCTCGAAAGCAATATGGTTTATAGCTTTCTCATTGTTTCTTCTTAGCGTTGGCAGCAAGTGAAGTTTTTGTGCTGACGAGGATGCAGGATCCGTTCCTTGGTCTCCATTTTTGATGATATCCCATAGTATATGAATCAGTGATGTGCAAATACTGTCGCATCTTCTTCATTGGACCAAAGTTCATATTCACCTTTCTTGATCATTAGGATTCTAGTGCAAATGACTGATGAGGTGGGAGAGTGTATTGCAGCTTCAGACATCTATTTAGAGTTTGGAAAGATTTTGAATGAGTAAAGTTTCTTCTAGATGCAGTGTCTCTAACTAGGCTCTGATACCACATGTAGGATCGATATACCTTAGTAAAAATAAACCTTTACCTGTTAAAGATGGTTACTATCCTTGAATAAATCTAAGTCGATAACAATGAAACAAAACCTTAACTGACGTAGATACAATTAACTATGTCGAAACTAGTTAACAGGTATTAAGAAAAACACACAATATTTTAGGGTTTACCAAAACGATTTTGTATTATCACACACTTGAATTGAGTCCTTAAGAATGCAGATCCCTAATACAATACTTATCTCTAATAACTCTAACTAATGCTTTTTGTTGTTTTTGTTGTTGATGTTCACTGTGTCCACCTCCATAATGCGTCCTAGAGATCCGTTTATAAACATAAGGATAACACTATAGGTGTAAGTCATTGTATTGACACAAATACTAATTAATACTAAATCACTAAATGTTACTGTTACATGAAAAACTACTAATGTAAACCATTTAATTCCTTTAAAGGTTCCTATATTAAAGGCATACTTCGACTTTTCCATACTAAGCAGGCATTACTTTGACCTTTGACTTATCAGTACTTTTGACCTTTTGACTAGTATTTCACACAACAGTGTTTACCGAAAATGTTATCGTCAAAGTAGGAAAGTTTTTACGTTTCCCGCCGTAGCTTTGTTTTTACTTGATCTTAAAGCTGAACCTCGAGTACCGTTAATACCGGCGACCCTTTCTTAGACGGTCTCATGCTTAATCGATGTTTACGAGGAGAGATTCTCTTAGGAATGATGATCAATCGTTAACCTTAAATGTGGGTGATTGCACCTTCTTTTCATACAACAATCTCGTAATCATTAAGAAGGTTGAGATCTAATCAATGTCCACTTGTGAAAATTTATATCACAAGAAGACTTGGATTTTCGATTCCGATTCTTACAACAAATCCGTTCTCTGCTCCGTACTACAAGATTCAATTTGTTCCCTCCACTTCATCTCCAAACACTTAATTCTTCTCCGTTTGATGTAAGCGATTTTCTACTCATTTGAGAGGCTTGATCTTTTTATAGCAATCGATGATGAAACCAGTTTCGCCAGTTTTCAAAGCTAACGTAACTAACCGATCCCGAATGTGACATTCTCATTCTCAGAGGCACTTCTCAACAATGACCATTACCTCACTCAAACCAATAAGATTAATCACCCGGAATTCAAAAATATCTTAAGTTGTTTTGAACCCAGAATCTTTCACTCGAAATAAGCTACTTCTTATTAACCAAAAAGTTGAACTTCCCGAAGTCCGAAGTTTGTATTTTTTTTTTTTTGTTTTTAACTTAAAGAGATACCTCCAGCATCTGAGTATGCATTCTTAAGGAAAATAACAAGCTACCAGTCATAATTCAAAAGATTGAGCCAAAGATGAAAAAACCTGACTCATAACGTTCTAAAAAATACGAAAATAAGCAATTTGCTTGGGAACTTTCTGATATACGAGGCAAGAGATTCCAAGTTTTGCTCTCAACAAAATTCATTAGAAGATGATTTACGAACCATCATTCAACATCAAAGGAGGGTTAACCCCAAATCCACGGACGTCATCAGAAAGTAAGTAGAAAAACTTCTTGCGCAGGATCGATTTATCCTGACGCATGATTGATTTATCCGATCTCGGATAGTCCATGGGTTAGTCCAGTCCATTGTGTTCCTAAAAAAGGTGGTATGACCACGAAGAAAATGAATTGGTGCCTACAAGATTAGTCACGGGATGGAGAGTTTGCATCGATTATCGAAAGTTGAACGAAGCAACTTGTAAAGACCATTTTCCGTTACCATTCATGGACCAAATGTTAGAGCGATTAGCCGGCAACGAATTTTATTGTTTCTTAGATGGTTTTTCAGGGTATTTTCAAATCCCAATTGATCCTAAAGATCAAGAGAAAACTACTTTCACGTGCCCATACGGAACTTTTGCGTACCGTCGTATGCCATTCGGTTTGTGCAATGCACCCAGAACTTTCCAACGTTGTATGATGGCCATTTTTCACGACATGATAGAAAAAACGATGGAGGTTTTTATGGACGATTTTTCAGTTTTTGGAGATTCTTTTTCCTCATGTCTTGCCAATTTAGATAAAATGCTTAAAAGGTGTGAAGACACCAAATTAGCACTAAATTGGGAAAAGAGCCATTTCATGGTTAAAGAATGCATTGTTTTAGGACATAAGATCTCTAGAAAAGGAATTGAAGTCGATAAGGCCAAAGTTGATGTAATTTCTAAGCTTCCTCATCCAACGACCGTCAAAGGAATTCGAAGTTTTCTCGGGCATGCTGGATTCTATCGAAGATTTATCAAAGACTTTTCCAAAATCTCTCGACCCATGACCCATCTCTTAGAGAAGAACACTCCTTTCATTTTCTCAGAAGATTGCATTCTTGCCTTTCAAACATTGAAAAAGAAGTTAACCGAAGCTCCAATTCTCATTGCTCCGAATTGGGACCAACCTTTTGAAATCATGTGCGATGCAAGTGATTATGCAATAGGTGCGGTCCTAGGGCAAAGGATTGAGAAGCATTTCCGACCAATTCATTATGCAAGTAAGACCATGACCGAAGCAGAATCAAATTACACAACAACCAAAAAAGAGATGCTTGCAATTGTGTACGCGTTTGAGAGGTTTCGATCATATCTAATCATGAACAAAAGTGTTGTTTACACAGACCATTCCGCATTGAAATACCTTTTCAACAAGAAAGACGCCAAAGCACGATTGCTACGATGGGTCTTACTTCTTCAGGAATTTGATTTCAAAGTTATCGATACCAAGGGAGCTGAAAACTATGCAGCCGATCACCTCTCTCGTCTTGAAAACCCCGAGACTTTCCCTCTTGAAACTTTAAATGCTGTGACTTCTCATGATGATCAAAATACCCCGTGGTTTGCCGATATAGCAAATTACCACGCGGGGAATTTTCTTATCAAAGGAATGACGAGTCAACAAAAGAGGAAGTTTTTCAAGGACATAAAGCATTACTTTTGGGATGATCCCTATCTCTTTCGAACATGTGCGGATCAAATCATCCGTAGATGTGTATTTGGCCAAGAAGCTCTTGAAATTCTCAAAGCTTGCCATGAAGGACCCACCGGGGGGCCATCAAGTGCTAACATCACAGTCGGGAAAGTATTTTGATGCCTGAGTTTTTTCATTGGACTAACGTATTTATAAGGATGCCTACGAATTGATCAAATCTTATGATGCATGTCAAAGACAAGGCAAAATCTCTCAACGTGATGATGATGCTCAAATGCAATCCAGTTTTGTGAATTTTTCGATGTTTTGGTCGTAAGGAATTTATGGGGAATTGATTTTATGGGACCTTTTCCGTCATCTAGGGGTAACAAATATATTCTAGTAGCCGTCGACTATCTTTCCAAGTGGGTTGAAGCGAAAGCGCTCCCTACCAACGATGCTAGGGTAGTTGTTAAGTTCTTAAAATCCCTTTTCTCCTGATTCGGTGCTCCGAGAGCAATCATAAGCGATCGTGGGACCCATTTTTGTAATGACAAATTTGATAAAGTTATGTCTAAATATGGTGTCACCCATCGTCTTTCGACTCCTTACCATCCTCAAACGAGTGGTCAAGTTGAAGTCACGAATCGAGGTCTCAAAAGAATTTTAGAGAGGACGGTCGGAGAAAACCGTGCCTCATGGTCAGATAAGTTAGATGATGCATTATGGGCTTTTAGAACCGCTTACAAGACTCCTATTGGATGTACTCCATACAAGTTAGTCTATGGAAAAGCGTGTCACTTACCAGTTGAGCTAGAACACAAAGCGTATTGGGCTCTTAAGCATGCCAACTTCGATTTAAAGACCGCGGGCGATCATCGAAAGCTTCAACTCAATGAACTTAGCGAGCTTCGTGATCAAGCTTATGAGAATTCATTAATCTACAAGGAGAAGACAAAGAAGCTACACGATTCCAAGATAAAGAACCGAATCTTCAATATTGGTGATCAAGTCCTTCTTTTCAACTCCCGATTAAAGATTTTCTCCGGAAAGCTCAAGTCCCGATGGTCCGGACCTTTCACAATCACCGAAGTTTATCCTTATGGCACTGCCAAGTTGTCTCATGCCGATGGTTCTAATTTCAAAGTCAACTGCCACCGTCTTAAGCACTACTATGGAGGGGATACACCACCATTGGTTATCCCGGACCTCCAAACTTTCCCTAAGGACAACTAAATTCAGGGATCGAGTCGAGCTTGCGACTCGGTGATCAAAAACAAGCCGCTTCGTGGGAGTTCACCCCATGCTTATCCTTTCTATTTTCTTTCTATTTTCTTATCTAATGTGTTGTGTTGAGAGAGGCTTGTTCTCTTTCCGATTTCTCGATGTTTGTTGCTTGTTTGTTGTGATTTTTGCAGGATTCTCCCAACAAATTCTTTGAAGCCTCTCGTGTCCGGTTGATTTATCCCGTTCAACTCGAGCTTCTCATCCTTTGTGTGAATTTAGTTTGGGGAGATCCGATATCCTTTCATCATAATCGATTAACGTTTATCTTTGCATACTTCATAAACGGCTTAGATTTTCGTAGAGACCCGACTTTAAACATTGAGGACAATGTTTCGTTTTAGTTTGGGGAAGGGAATCTATCGATTTGATGTTGCTTGCTTATTGTTTTGTTCTCACGTACCCGTTTTCCCACAAAAATAGCAAAAAATTTAAATTTTTTAAAATTTTTAGTTACAAGAAAAAAAGTGATAAGACAAAAATGTAGGTATCCGTTGGTAAGAATAGAGAAGTAATTTATGACCCTATCGACGTGTAGAGTTCTATGCTTTCATTCCTTAACAATTAATGATATAGTTTGGTGCTAGTCTCATGTAACCTTTTAAAACACGCTAGACTTGAATCATTAGTAAAAGAAGACTTGTGCTAATCTCAAGTAGATTTTAAATATGCCGAGTTGGATTTTATATAGGCTAAGTATTTGCAAATATCTTTTGTGAATAATGAAGAATGAATAGTGTTGTTTACGAATTAGGATGCAAAACAAAGTTATTGGAAAACTTAAAGGGTTATAAAGAATATACTTGTTTGATTTTTCCTTCCCCGAAGCCTAAAATGATAATTATAACGAGTTCTCATTTATTTTTTTTTTCAATATTAGATTTTACTCCCTTAATAAGCTCTAATCAACATATACATAAGAGAAAAAGCTTTATCAATGATGTTCAAACATCATTTGTAAATAAGAATTTTATTTCGAGTTAATAACTTTGGTTTTTCTAAACACGAAATTTTTACTATTGCAAAAAATGTTATTAATATTAAGTTGATAAAAAAAAAATAAAAATTAATAATAATAATAATAATGTAGTTGGTGAATAAAAAGGATGCAAGTTATAATCCACATAAGTGTAAATAATTAAAACAAACTCCACCCGCAATAAAGTACATGGGCATTTGTCGGTTCGCTCCCGATGTGACATCGAAAGAAAGGGTGGAGGATGTATATATAAGGGTTAAATCATATTGAGTACGCGAGCTCTTTTCGGGATGCGAGGCCGATGTTTCTGTTGAATAGAAAAGTGATACCAATTCCTAGCCTAATAAATAGTGAATAATTAAGTTGCAAAGTTAGAAAATAAATAGTAAAAGTTTCATTTTCTAAAACCAAGGTATTCTTTTTGAGCTAAAGTTTGCAAAAGTCTACAAAGCTTTTTCATCGGAAGTTCATACGTTTCGGTTAGTATTCTCCGGATGGGGTGTCAAAAGCCTTAGCACTTACCCGATGACGGTGGGATCGCTAGAGAAGAAAGTCAATTATGGAACAAGTGAACCAACGATGTCTTAGCTAAGTAGGTTTTTGTTTGCTTTGAGTTGTGATCTTGCTAAGTGATTAACATATTAGCCCAAAAGGCCCATGTGTAAAGCTTGGTCGGATTTCAACTATCTAATATGTGGATTTAATGGTTTAAATTAATTTGAACACACTCACCTTAATATATGATTTATGTCGGGAAGAGGAATTCACAAGTTGTAATTATAAGTAGTCTTAGCATCTTAGTTCGTAATTAGCAGTGATCTTATTTTTAAGCTTAGCATGGGAAAAGTGAAAAATCGGGGATGATGAAGTTATCTTTTAGACACTTAATTGTGCTTTTTTATTCTATGATCCTAAAAGTTACCAATAAGGTAATGAAAAAAACAATATGTCAACACAAATAAGTTTATATGTATAGTTAGGAAGGATAATTATCAAGAAAAATCATAAAATAGAAAATCTTAGAAAATGGAAAATTCGGTGTTTTATAACTTGTGATCACTTATCTCTCTCAAACAAATCTCTTTGCTACGTTCAAAAGTGTTAGTTTGGGCAATTTTCCGAGGTAATTTTGGTTATAAGGCATTTGATATCGTGAGGACACACAATCGTTATAGTTTTTGGGAATTTTGATAAGTGTAAAATACACATATGCCCATTTATAACTCAAATGAACCCAATTAAACCCAAAACACACAAAACTAGCAAAATATATGCTTGTATTTATGTTTTGTGAGTGCACGTATGGGAAAAGATCAAAAATCACAAGAAAAACAGCCAAAAGCGAGCAAAACACGGACACGAATCAAAGAGTACAAAAAGAAGCCAAAGATCCAAAGCCGAAGCCAGAAAAGTCAAGCCTCAGTCAAATCCCAGTCAAACATTGGTCAATAAATGTCAACAAAGCCCATATCCTCTTATTATAAAACACAAGGGCCAAAATTGCTAATTCCCAAACTGTTCTATAACTAGAAATAAGAGAGAAACAAAAGACAAGGACCATTTGTGTTACAAAGCCAAAGTTAAACGAGTTTTACATGTTAGTTTATAAAACAAAAGGCGGGTAAATCCCATTCACTGTTCATCATCGTCCCAAATGTGCCCTTGGCTCAAAACAAAGGGGTTTTTAAAATTAGAGGGTACAAAGGACAATTCGTTGAACAAGAGCCCAGACATGGCAGAGAAATACATCACCAACCTCCATTGGCCAATCCCTATCAAAGTAAGCTTACGGGATTTTGAGGAAGCTCATGGAAATGTGGTTTTGGTACAAATACTCACAAAAGAAGCACAAATGTCACATCAAAGAATGCCATGCTGGCAATCCTCAGGTGTCCACAGCTTGATCAAACGGCCTCAAATGAAGCTCAAATGATTGGAGAAATGATTGGCTAGGATTGAAAGATTGGAGAGCAGGGCTAGAGATCCTAGAAGCTTCCTCAAACCTATAAATAGGCCTTCCTCTCACACATACTAGATAGTCCTATTTTATCTATTTTTTAGTAATTAGTCTAGCTTAAATACCGTATTTTCCTTTAATGTATTTTTCCTTTTTCAAAGTAATGTAATCAGCTTCTTTAATTAATGAAATTCAGTCTTTAGTATTTTAAATCTCATTTTCTAAGCCCTCATTTAAAGTCATAAGCTACTCATAAGCTCTTTCAGTCTATAAGCTGAGATAGAGCTATTTGAATTCAGAATTAATCTTATCTAAACCTTAAATCAGTTAAACCTATTATGGATCTTACTAAATTTGAGCTTTTGGAAGGGGATCTTAACTTGGAAGAGATCCCAAGGACTTTACTCTAGCTTATCTAATAAGCTAGAGAGCTTGTAGCTGCCTTTATTGGTCCTCTTGTTTAGCTAGAGGAGTTTGTAAGTTTCTCTTTCATTTTCCTTTAAATTCTAGTTTTAAATAATGATATTATTGCTTGCTATGTTTAGATCTGTTTATTTGCTTAATCTCTTTGCTTGTTAGTGTTTAAATATCTCTTCTAGTACTTATTAGTTATATGTTCTAGTCTGTTTTGCTTAAATAGTTATAGATCATTAGTTACTAATTTCTGTCATAAAAACTCATAAAATCCAAAAATATTAGCTTAATTAGTTAAGATCTTAGAATTTTACTTATTCAGTTGTTTAATCATGATTGCTAAGTTTGTTTTAAGCTAGTTTTTATCTGGTATTTAGTATTTGTTCATTAGATTTCTCTTAAAAAGTTTTTCTCGAATTTGTCAAAATCTAAAAGGGGTGTTTGGTTTAGTGCACTCTCAAATTTTACACTAGCAGTACTAACATAAGTTAGTACTAGCTGCACCTTTCACTAAACCAAGTACTAACCATAAGTTAGTACTGTTAGCTTAGATTTTAGCTAGGAATTCAAGTAGGATTAAGTTTAGTTATAGCTTATCTTAAATTTAGTTTTAGCTTATATTTCCTAGCTTATTTCATAGTTTAATTCTGATCTTAAAAGTCAAATTGCATCAGCAGTACCTTCAAGTTAGTACTGCTGATATTTACACTACCAGTATTAACCATAAGTTAGTACTGCTACCTTTAGCCTAGTTTTGAGTTTAGTAATTTTAGGATTTAGCTTATCAAAATTTGTAGGACTTGAGTTTTAATATAGCTTAAAATAGAACAAGTCTTAAATTTTATTTTCTAGCTTATTTTCTTAGCTTATTTTTGCTGTCAAAAAAGTTAAAAAGCCAAAAACAGTACTTAGAAACTTTAGGATTTAAATTTGTTAATTTAGCTTTTAAGTCTAGATTTTTTTAGCTTATATAGATAGATTATAAGTAGTTTAAGTTTTCCTTTAAGTTTTAGAGTTTAGTTTAGCTTTTTAAGCTTTTAAGCTCATGTGGATTTTGTGCTCCTTTGCTTATTTCCTGAGTTTGCCCGAATCATGCTTAATTTCAGTAGTTTAAAAGCACTTCTAGGTTAAATTTCTTTGCATTTTTAGATTAAGCACATCATAAGCTTCCTAGAACACTTTTCCCCTTTTCACATTAGCTTTAATTTGAGGTTAATAATAGCTGTTTTGGTAAAGACATAGCCCTAACCCATAGTTTTCTGTACACAGCTTATTTAAGAACCTTTTAGAGCCTTATCTTTGAGTACAGCCAAGTAGCCTTTATGTAAATTTTGTTCCCACTACTGCTTTACAACTTTGCTTCTTTGAGTTTTCATTTTAAGGTCTTTAAAAATTTCGAATGCTTATTTGGAACTTAATTTGTGAACGGGGAAGATTCTCGAGGGTAATATGTAACTTTGTGAATTTAAGTCGGGTTACTAAGTTGTCCTCACGTAGTCTGTTTAGTTCTCTGTTTAGCTCTTAGATCTTTGCACCATTCATGCCATTAGTTATAAGTTTTAATTAAGCTTATTATTTTTAAAATTAAGTAATTAGATTAAATTTTTTAAATATATTTAATTTAAACTTTTATAAAGAAAAAAATTAGGCTTTTTGTTTTTAATAATTTTTCGGAAAATTTTCTTTATTTAGTGAAATTTTAGTTTACATTTTTAGGGATTTAAATTTGTTTATTTGCTTAATTGTCATTATTTGTTGCTTCTTAATCAAGTAGTATAGCTTATCCAAAACATCTTTGCTTCATTCAAATCAGGATCCAAACCTAAACGTGGTTTCAATTTCACTAGTCGTTGGGGAAACGACCCGGGTGATCATTCTTACCCGGTTTAAACATACGTATATTATATATATTATATTATTTTTGTAAGTCTTAACTTTTTACCTTAGTTAAAGGTGAATAGTTGGAATTTACCTAAGTAGTATATATTATATATATTTTTAAAGTACGTAAAACTATCAATCAATCTCCATCAGGGACACCACCACTTTTACCTATGTCGTTACCTACAACATCACCACCTTTGCTTCTACCCTCTACTGACTATAGACCGATGCTACCGAGGTTACATTACCCCGCCTCCAGGAAGAGGTTTTTCATTGCTCCTGATCCAGATATAAGGTCGGGTAGTGTTCATTTGATCCTACTAAGCTAATGCCTACTGGAGGGCTTTTTAGAGCAGAATATGGTTTTGATTGGCACTCCCCCCACCCCCCCTTAGATGCCGAGATTAGACGTGACCCAGATAGGGAGATAGGTTACAGGATTATTGATATTTGGGATGATCCAAATGAGATTACAGAGGAGATACCAGCGATTGATGTGGCAGAGTTAGGTAAGAGGGTGACCAATTTTGTCACGACTGTTAGACAAGACACTAATGAGATCTATGGGAGACTGGACGATGCACAGGATGATAGATCATTGATGAGCGGTCCGCTTAACTTACTACGTAGAGATAGGAGGGCGCCCCCCATGCTCGCACTACTCAGACTTTTGGAGGCTGAGGCCAGAACTCCTCGTAAGGCTGGGTACGGTCTATGATGCCCGTGATATGCACGTTCTGAGGTTAGAGGACTACAGAACTATGGGATTTAGCACAGCAGTAAACTGAATTAGAGATTTAAGGGCAGCAGACCCAGATGACAGACACAAGCTCACAACGCACTTACCTGTTTATGACAATACCAGACTCAATGGCATTACTACAGAGTCAGCAACACACCTGCTAGGGATCCAGCACATCTGATGTGCCAAAGGAGGCCGGTAGAGTTCGTAGATCTGGTTATGTTATAAGCTATGTTGTATAGCCAACTAAGAATACGGGGTAGACTCCGTCAAGTAAAGGATCTATGTTTTATTTTCCTCTTTGTACCTTATGTGTGATTCATTTTGTAACCAAATCGGTCATTAAATGTTTTCCAAATTATATATGGAAGGGATGTATTATGTCATGTCTGTAATCGAATTTATTATGAATGAATGTCGATTTAGCTACACCATTGTTAATTTTAATTCAGTTGTATATTTCACTGTGTGATATGATCTCACTTTATTTATTGTGTATATGTCATGTCATGGTTATGATTTGTATGAAATCTAACGGGTATTATATTTTCTTGTGATTTGAAGAAAATGGCACCAAAAAAAACCACCAGATCATCACAAGCCACAACAACAACCACCACTACCCTTGTGACTGATGCCCAGCTTAAGGCACTGATCGACCAAGGCATTACTGATGCATTGGCAGAACGTGACGCTGACAAAAGCTGAAATGGCGAAGACAGCCATGATTCTAGAATGGGTGTAAGGAGACAAGCTCCTTTTTCTTATGAGTGCACTTACCCAGATTTTATGCAATGCGAACCCATATATTTTAAGGGTACTGAAGGAATTTTTTCGGAAGTTTTTTTTTTGACTCCGTGGTTTGAAAGAATGGAAACTGTGTTCCATATATGCTATTGTACTGTGGAAAACCAAATTTAGTTTGCCACTTGTACTCTTCTTGGAAGTGCTCTAACGCGGTGGAACTCCCATGTTAAGGCTGTTGGTCACGATGTTGCATATGCAATGACTTGGACAAACCTAAAAAAGAAGATGACCGACAAGTACTGCCCAAGGGGCGAGATTAAGAAACTTAAGGGTGAGATGTGGAATTTGAAGGTTAATAGGAGAAGCCGATGTGGTAAGCTAGAACAACGTTTTTTATATTGGCAATGATGTGTACTAATATTTATGCTGAAGAGTTCGATAAGATCGAAGGTATATTGGGGTTTGCCCGACATGATTCATAGAAGGTGGTAAATGCATCTAAGCCCAAGACCATGCAGGATGCAATCAATTTGCAACTAAACTCATGGACAAGAAAGATCAAACACTTTGCTAAACTGTTAGGAGCTGACAACAAGAGGAAGTTTAATGATACTTCCAAGAACAGTCAGAACTAACAACAGCAACAAAATAAGAGGCAGAACACTGGTAGAGCCTACACTGTAGGATCTGTTGATAAGAAAACTTATGGAGGAAACAAACCTCTGTGCTCCAAATGCAACTATTACCATGACAGTCTGTGTGCTCCAAAATTCCGCAAGTGTAACAGAGTCGGCCATCTGGCCTATAACTATAGGAGTACTGCAAATGTTAATACTGCTAATAACCAAAGTGACACTATGGTAGGTTAAAAAGCTACATGCTTTGAGTTCGGAGACCAGGGGAATTTTAAGAGGGAATGCCCAAAGCTGAAGAACAACAACCGTGGTAATCAAGGTGTAAATGGCAATGCTCCAGCAAAAGTGTATGCGGTAGGCATAGCATGGAACAAACCCAGACTCAAACGTGTAACTGGTCCGTTCTTCTAAACAACCGCTATGCTTCTATCTTATTTGATATTGGTGCCGATAGGAGTTTTGTGTCTACTGCATTTAGCTCCCAAATTGATATCACACCAACTACCTTAGATCATTATTATGATGTTGAACTAGCTGACGGGAGAATAATTGGTTAAACACAATCATTCAGGGTTTTACATTAAACTTCTTAAATCATCCATTCAATATCGACTTAATGCCCGTAGAACTTGATAGTTTTGAAGTCATAATTGATATAGATTGGTTGGCAAAGTACCAAGCTGTCATTGTTTGTGCCGAGAAAATTGTTCGTATTCCTTGGGGAAATGAAACCTTAATTGTTCATGGTGACGAAAGCAACCAGGGAAACGAGACTCTCTTGAACATCATATCATGCACAAAAACACATAAGTACATGCTAAAAGGATGTCACATCTTTTTGGCACATGTTACTATAAAGGAGACTAAAGACAAGTCATAAGAGAAGCAACTTGAGGATGTACCGTTCGTTTGAGATTTTCCTAAAGTATTTCCCGAAGAATTTTCGGGTCTCCCTCTGACTCGACAAGTGGAATTCCAAATCGATTTGATTAGTGGGGGGGGCCCGGGGGGGGGGGGGTGGGGGGGGGGGGGGGGGGGGGGGGGGGGACCCCTGGTGTTGCACCTGTAGCACGGGCACCTTACCGATTAGCTCCATCTAAAATGAAAGAATTGTCGGACCAACTAAAGGAGCTATCCGACAAAGGCTTTATAAGGCCTAATTCCTCACCTTGGGGAGCTCCAATCTTGTTTGTCAAGAAGAAGGAAGGATAATTTCAAATGTGCATCGACTACCGAGAACTAAACAAACTGTCGGTGAAGAATCGTTATCTAGTCCCAAGGATCGACGATTGATTTGATCAACTACAAGGATCCAGCATTTATTCTAAGATAGACCTATCATCAGGTTATCACCAGCTTCGAGCACGTGAAGAAGATATTCTAAAGACGACATTCAGAACTCGATATGGTTATTACGAGTTCCAAGTTATGCCATTTGGTTTGACGAACCCATCGGCAGTATTTATGGATCTCATGAATCGGGTTTGCAAACCATACTTAGATAAGTTTGTGATTATCTTTATTGATTATATCCTTATCTATTCCAGGACAAGAAGGAACTGAAGAACTTCATAAGGCAATTATGGAATGATTAAGAAAAAAAAAAATGGAGTGTACGCTAAATTCTCTAAATGTGAATTTTGGATTCCCAAGGTATAATTTCTCAGCCACGTGATTGATAGTCAAGGCATTTACGTGGATCCCACTAAGATTGAATCCATAAAAGATTGGGCATCTCCTAAAATACCAACAAAGATTTGTTAATTTTTAGGTCTTGTTGGGTATTACCGAAGATTCATTGAAGGATTTTCGAAGATCGCCAAGTTGATGACCAAGCTTACTCAAAATGGATTTAAGTTTGATTGGGGTGACAAGGAGGACGCCGCTTTCCAGTTAATAAAGCAGAAGTTGTACAGTGCGCCAATTCTGGCTCTACCTGAAGGAAGCGAGGATTTTGTGATCTATTGCGATGCTTCACATAAGGGATTGAGTGTTGTATTAATGCAAAGAGAAAAAGTTAAATACTTTATAGCCATCACTCCAATTGAAAAATTCATGAGAAGAACTATACACACATGATTTAGAACAAGGATCTGTAGTGTTTAGCTCTAAAAATTTGGAGACACTAATGTGTACGGAACCAAGTGTACTGTGTTCACGAAGATATCAACAAGAGTTTTAAATACATTCTTGATCAAAATGAGCTGAACATGAGGAAACATCGTTGGTTAGAGTTATTCAGCGATTACGATTGTGAAATACGTTACCACCCAGGGAAAGCCATTACGGGTTCGAGCCTTAGTCATGACTATTGGTTTGAATCTCCCCAAGCGAAATTCTAGAAGCTTAAATAGAGGCACAAAAACCAAAGAATCTCAAAAACGAAGATGTAGGAGGTATGATCAAGAAGGATATACCAAAAGAAAAGTTAGAACCCCGAGCTGATGGAAACACTATCTTAAATGGCGGGATTGTTTACCATTTTTGTCGATTTGAGGACTGTAATCAGCCAAAACGAGGTCCCACAAAGACAAATAACTTCTATCCATCTGGGTTTTGACAAGATGTATCAGGACATGAAGAAGCTATATTGGTGGCCCAATATGAAGGCCGACATCGCCACCTATGTTAGCAAATGTTTGACATGTGCTAAGGTCAAGGCTGAACACCAAAGGCCATCGGGTTTGTTGGTGCAACTCGAGATACCTCAAAGGAATTGGGATAACATCACTATGGATTTTATTATGAAGCTTCCTAAGTCATCACAAGGTTATGACACCATTTGGGTGATTGTTGACAGTCTCACTAAATCCGCAATCTTCGTACTAATGAGGGAAACTGGCCCCATAGAGAAATTAGCAAGGATGTACCTAAAGGAGGTAGTCACAAGGCATGGGATACCTGTCTCGGTCATTTATGATCATGACCCTAGATTCGCTTCAAATTTCTAGAGGTCACTTCAGAAGGCTTTGGTTACTAATTTGGATATGAGTACTGCGTACCATCTACAAACTGATGGACAAAGTGAGAGAACTATCCAAACTCTCGAGGATATGCTACGTGCTTGTGTGATCGACTTTGGGAATGGCTGGGTTAAACACTTTCCACTAGTTGAGTTTTCTTATAACAATAGTTATCACACTAGCATCAAGGCTACTCTGTTCGAAGCACTTTACGGTCGAAAGTGTCGTTCACCTGTTTGTTGGGCCGAGGTTGGACAAGTTCAACTCATCGGTCCATAAATAGTCCAAGAGACAACTAAGAAGGTCATTCAGATCAAGCAAAGAATGCAAGCCGCTCGTGACCGACAAAAGAGTTGCGCCGACTTAAAGCGTAAGCCGATGGAATTTCAAGTTGGGGATAGAGTTATGCTCAAAGTTTCACCTTGGAAAGGGGTAGTACGTTTTGGCAAACGGGGAAAATTGAACCCTGGATATGTTGGACCCTTTAAGGTGCTGGCAAAGGTTGGATTCGTTGCTTACAAGCTTGAGCTTCCTCAAGAGTTGAGCGGGGTTCACAATACATTCCATGTATCCAACTTGAAGAAATGTTACTTCGATGAACCATTAGCCGTTCCGTCGGAAGGACTACATATTGATGATAAACTCCAATTTGTGGAAGAGCCCGTCAAAATTATGGAACGGGAGGTCAAACGATTAAAGCGAAGCCGTATACCACTCGTTAAGGTTCGCTGGAACTCGAGGAGAGGTCCTGAGTTCACATGGGAACGTGAAGATTGGTTCAAAAAGAAATACCCACATCTCTTCACAAAACAAGCGTCTTCAACCACCACAATGTCTTAAGCTTTGAGGACAAAGCTCTTCTAACGGGTGGAGACTGTAACATCTCGCATTTTTAGGTCATTTACGACTTCATTTATTCTATTATTTATTTTTAGGCTTTTACGCATTCGCTTTTAATTTCTACCGTTAAGCTAAATCACGTAAACTAAAAATAATCATTTAACATAAACAGGCATCAAACAATTAAATATTTACGTCAAGTAAGTGTTATAAAGTTATTAGGATGATAATTTATAACTTTATGCTTTTTATTTTTATTGGTTACGTAAAATGTTTAGGTAACGCAATAAAACTACACTTTTGCATGCATGGCAAACCATAAACCCACCTACACTTCAACAAATACCCACCATAATACCAAATATCCAAAATTTACAAACTATCTACCCATATTATCATACATAACTAGCCCTATGAAATAAATACACCAAAACCCCACTAAAACTCACTTTTGATTATTAAACATTAACTTTTAACCATTATACAAACCCTAACTAGTAACCATTGTGTCCAAGCCACCAAAAGCCTCATTTTGTCCCCTCTTGGCTGCATATACACGAAACCAACACCCTTTGTAGCATGATTTTGTTTAGTCCTATCCAACATGTTCCTACAATGTCATCCTACACATTATTTAATCACTAAACCATGCCCTAAAGACCTAAACCAAACCATCCCTTTTACTTACCATTTGATGGTTTTTACTAGTGGTATTTTGCAAGTCTTGTGCTATAAATAGAAGCCATAAAGTAAGTAAACTCGCACACTTATCATTTTACAAGAAACCAAAGCAAGAAACTCGCTTTTTGAGCTTCTATGCCCACGGCTCACATACATCACCCACACACAATCTATAATTTTGATTTCTAAGCTAGTACAAGTGTTCAAGGTTCATTTTTGGTCATATATAAGGAGTCTTGGAAGCTTAGATTGGGTTAAACAAGGGTTTATACAAGGAAGGTTTCC